>CATIWJ010103138.1:0-13542 GCA_949640765.1 Croton laevigatus
ATTTTGAGGATCAATCTAATCTCCAGTCCACCACCATTATCAACCGTATTTGAATTCTCCTCACCACCAATGAAATGAATAAAAGCTTCATAATGGTGAAGTTTTTAGATAGTGTTTGTTTGTATTTCTTTGAAGATTCTACCACAGCAAATGACGCTCCCGTTTCACTTACTTAATTTCACCCTTATCTTCAATTCTATTGTTACCAAAACAGTAACGACCCATTAAATAGGGCTGTAAATGAGCTAAGCTGCTCATGACTTAAATTGCTCCCGTTTCACTTACTTAAATTTGTGTTCATTCGTCACCTAAACGAATCGAGCTCAAACTCAATAATCGAGCTCATTTAATAAACAAGCCAAGTTCGAGCATATTTCACGAACAAACGAACTGTTTTACGAACTATTTCATTTAGCTCTAAACGAGCATGTCTCGCTTCGAGACTGTGTCGAAGCCAACTTTTTTCTTTTTTTTCTTTCCTTTTTTTATAATTCAGCCGTTGGATTGTTTGGATTGGATTTTAGGATAAATTCCATTTACTATATATTATAAATTATAAACTATTATAAATTCAATAGTATAAATTATTTTGTCTAATTTTTAATCATGAGTCAAATTCTATAAACTGTGATGTAATGAATTTGATTTTGAAATTCGGCACAAACAATTCCAACAAATAAATTTAAAAATATAAAAATAAAAATAAAACCAAGTGTGTCTCAAATTCGTGACCTTCGATATATGAAGCATTTCCATTCGTAAAGATGAGTATTTTTTTTTCAAAAAAAAAAGGGGTAAATTAACAATTTCAACTTTCTTTTATATAGGGAAAAACTTTCGGTTTATAATTCAAGGAAGTACACTATTTTCATATTTTCATAGTTGTAAATGCTATCATTTGGCTAACTATTTGTGGTTCAGTTAGTTTTCTCACTTGTCTTTGTGCAAGGAGAAGTGAAGGTCTTATGTTCCATTCCTCTAAACCATATTATGTCCATCATTTGATGTATGTTACCAAGGAATAGGTTGCCCCCTGTTGTACTGCCCACAAGGAGGGCCGCCTCTATTGTGTGGTCCACAGTGCTTGTTCGGACCATTGGCCTTCCATATAAATAAAAAAAAAAGCTCATAATTTTTGTTTTATCTTGGAAAAATACATTTTATTATTCATTTGAATAAATAGCACGTAAGTTTTGAAATTAGGTAAATAATACCTTTTTAATATTTCACCATTTAACCCTTTTTTAGAGCAATAATTATTGTTATTTAAAAAATTGAAATCGAAAAAAACAAAAATGACGGAAATAGATTGCGCCACTGGACCGACCAACTAGTGATGCATGTCATCATCTTAGGTAATGATGAGCTCAACCTGCACTAGAACCACCTTAAATGGTGGTCAAAAGAGGAGGAAGAAGTCACATCGATGTCTATGTTAAAAATTGACCCAAAACTTTAACCACATTTTTTCACACTATTTCGGTGATTAGAAGGCCAATTTAAGGCCACTAGAAGAAAGCGCAAGTGTTGTTGAGTGTTTTGAGACTAAGGTTGTCTCTGTTTGTCGGCCAAAAAAGTAGATCAGTCGGATATTTCCTTCAATGTTATTGCCATTCTTTTGCATTTTTTTAGGCCTTTTAACTATTTTTCAGCAGAGATTTGGGCACTATTTGACTACTCTCTCTAAGAAAAGAGAATCCAAATTTATTTTAACATTTTTTAGTGTAATACAATGTAGTCGAGAAGAAGCAAGACCACATTTGGAATTATGAATCAAGAGCTTTCCGATGGTATAGAGTTTGAGTTTTCATTTAGGGTGTGCATCGGGCGGGTTCGGGTCAATCCGAACCGAATCCGAACAACCCAAAACCTGAAATTCCCCCTATCTTCCATCCCGAACTGATATAATTTCGAGCCCCAACTCGAACAATCCAAAAAAATTCAGGCCCCGATCCCTTTTACCTGAAAAATCGAAAAAAACAAAAATCAATTCAGCAAACTCAAATTCTAGCAAACTTCAAATTGAAAACAAAAACAAAAATCAATTCCAGCAAACTTAAATCAATTCATCATCATTGTTGATAACAAATAGAGCTAAAAAACACAAAATCAAACTAATTCCTAAACAAATTTCATAACAGATCTAACATTTTATTTTTTTACAAACAACAGATCTAACTATACAGATCCTGTTAAAAGAAAAAAAAAATTGATAAATAACATGCATAAAGATTAACCAAAAGAAGGCCGGAAAATTGATAACATACAGGTTGGACTTGTAGAATGAAAGTTGATAATGGTGACAAGTGCTCCTTGTTTGTAGCTCTAGAAAGAAGTGATGAATGTCTAGTAGCATTTTGAGGAGTTGTGATAATGGTGACAAGTGCTC
Source organism: Croton laevigatus (assembly GCA_949640765.1). Classification (NCBI taxonomy): domain Eukaryota; kingdom Viridiplantae; phylum Streptophyta; class Magnoliopsida; order Malpighiales; family Euphorbiaceae; genus Croton; species Croton laevigatus. The sequence continues at coordinate 2,390 of CATIWJ010103138.1, forward strand.
CTTGTTCAGCTAAGAGTTTGGCAATGTCTACCATTGGAGTCATATGGCCCTGGGCCATTAGAGGAAACAAGACGAAGTGAAGTTGGTTGCTTTGAACGGCCATGGCAATAGTTTAGAGAGAATGAGAATTCGAAGGAAGGGAGGACAGAATACAATAGTAAGGTTCGGTGGTCTAACATTTACCTTATTATATCCAAATTTATAAGCATAATAATAATGTGTGTTTTTTATTAGTTAGTAATAATTACATACTTATGTTAACTTGTTTCTAGATACTACATGTGACATGTCCCTTAATTATTCTCCCTTTCAGTTTTATTTTTGTCCAACAGACTGTCATTTTTATGTAGTAAATTAAATCTTCTAATTCTATCTCTTTAATTTCAAATGATATTTATGATCTAATATATTTAAATGAGCTGAATATAGTAAATTTATAAACATATAAAAAAAATCTAATGATATTTGGATGACATGTCATCATCTAAACAAAGCTGTGGCTTAGGTGGCACTTTATACAAATTTTTTTAGTTTTTAAAAGAATTCTATTTAATTTATTAAAAATTTTCATCTTCTTATAATAGTACAATTCTTTAATATTTATATTAATATATAAAAATTTCTTTTAACAATTAATAATAGTAATTCCATATCTATTTAAATTAATAATAAACTTACTATTTTTATTATAATAAAAAATTTTATACATGCAGTGTATTATTATATTTATTATTTATAAAATTATATTATTAAAATTCTTTATCTCTATAAATTCATATTAATAATAAATTAACATTTATAAAATAATAAATAATAAAAAAATTAGTTAAATTTTATTAAAAAAACCTAATTTGTTAAGATAAACAATTTAAAATATCATAAATATAATAAAAAAATTAAGCTATAAAATATTTAAATTATATTATATTACCTCTGTTTTCAAAAAGTTGAGACTTTTTTCTATTCACTGCCACTGTTCATCACAAATTTTCTTTCCACAATGCCCCCAAAAAGCAAAGAATGTGGGCCCCAAACAGAAGTGAGAGAAAGAAATGTGAGGAGACATGATAGGACCTCCCCCACTAAAATACACCTTCCTACTAAAAGACAAATCTCCTCCACTAAAAAATAAAAGTCAAAATCATCCAAATACATTCCAAAATACCAAAAGTCTTAACAATTTAAAAACAAGATTTCAAATAAAAGTCTCAAATTTTAAAAAATGAATGTAGTATGTAAATTATAATTATAATTTCAATTTATTATTCTATTAACTTTTTGAATAAAAATTATTTATATCATACTAGTTCGTGGGCAAGCCCCTAGTTACATTAAATTTTGCTATATTAATGTACATTTACATATTATTGCGTAGAAAAATTGACGTGGGACTATAGGAGTATTTGTGGGTAGAAACAAAATTACATGCTTTTGTGCGTACCTTAATGAAATTTCTGAGGACAAGATGTTACGTTACATATAGGTGTTTTATGTGTTGAGTGGTTGAAATTTGTGTGGCAAGGATTAAATGATAGAAGTGCAGTAGATTGATCTGTCTTTCTCAAGGATTTAAAGAGACAAATAAGCTTAGCACAGCAATGACGCTAGCTACCAATTATGAGGATCAATCTAATCTCCAGTCCACCATTATCAACCGTATTTGAATTCTGCTCACCACCAATGAAATGAATAAAAGCTTCATAATGGTGAAGTTTTTAGATAGTGTTTGTTTGTATTTCTCTGAAGATTCTAGCAGGATTTACATGTGGACTACGTTATTCGGTTGTGAATTTAAAGACAGAAGAGCTTAGCACAGCAATGATGCTCCCATTTCACTCACTTAATTTCAACCTTAATCTTCAACTCTATTGTTACCGAGAACAGTAACGTTTACCCGCTTTTGTACCAATTAATTAGAGCTGCAAATGAGTTAAGCTGTTTATAACTCATTCGGTGCTTGACTCATTAAATACTCGTTTGTGTTTATTTATCAGCTAAACAAGCCAAGCTCGAATTCAATAATCGATCTCATTTAATAAACGAGCCGAGCTCGAGCATATTTCACGAACAAACAAAATGTTTCACGAACTCTTTTATTTAGCTCTAAACGAGCATGTTTGCGAACATGCTCGCGAGCATGTCTCGCTTCGAGATTGTGTCGAAGCCAACTTTTCTCTTTTTCTTTCCTTTTTTATAATTCAGCCGTTGGATTGTTTGGATTGGATTTTAGGATAAATTCCATTTACTATATATTATAAATTATAAACGATTTTAAATTCACTAGTATAAATTATTTTGTCTAATTTTTAATACAGATGTCAAATTCTATAAACTGTGATATAATGAAATTGATCTTGAGATCCAACATAAACAATCTTAACAAATAAATTTGAAAAAATAAAAATAAAACCAAGTGTGTCTCAAAATCGAGACCTTCCATACATGAAGCATTTCCATTTGGAAAGATGAATATTTTTTTCTAAAAAAATTGCAAAAAAGAAAAGAAAAGAAAAGGGTAAATTAACAAGTTCAACTTTCTTTTATATAGGGAAAAACTTTCGGTTTATAATTCAAGGAAGTACACTATTTTCATATTTTCATAGTAGTAAATGCTCTTCATTTGGTTAACTGTTTGTGGTTCAGTTAGTTTTCTCACTTGCCTTTTGTGCAAAGAGAAGTGAAGGTCTTGTGTTCTATTCCTCCAAACCACATTCTGTCCATAATTTGATGTATGTTACCAAGAGGTAGGTTGCCCCCTGTTGTACTGCCCACAAAGAGGGCCATCTTTGTTATGTGGTCCACAATGCTTGTTCGGGCCATTGGCCTTCCATATAAATAAAAAAAGCTCATAATTCTTGTTTTATCGGGGAAAAATACATTTTATTGTTCATTTGAATAAATAGCGCATAAGTTTTGAAATTAGGTAAATAGTAGCTTTGTAATATTTCACCATTTAACCCTTTTTTAAAGTAATAAGTATTGTTATTTAAAAAATAGAAATCGAAAAAAACAAAAATGACGAAAATAGATTGCGCCACCGGACTGGCCAATCGGTGATGCATGTCATCATCTTAGGTAACGTTGAGCTCAACCTGCACTAGAACCACCTTAAATGGTGGTCAAAAGAGGAGGAAGAAGTCGCGTCGACGTCTCTGTTAAAAACTGACCCAAAACTTTAACTACATTTTTCACATTATTTCGGTGATTAGAGGGCCAATTTAAGGTCACCAGAAGAAAGCGCGAGGTTGAGTGTTTTGAGTCCAAGGTTGTCGCTGTTTGTCGGCCAAAAAAGTAGATCAGTCGGATATTTCCTTCAGCGTTGTTGCCATTCTTTTGCATTTTTTGAGGCATTTTGACTATTTTTCAGCAGAGATTTGGGCACTATTTGACTACTCTCTCCAAGGAAAGAGAATCCAAATTTTTTTTCACATTTTTTAGCGTAATACAATGTAGTTGAGAAAAAGTAAGACCACATTTGAAATTATGAGTCAAGAGTTTTCCGATGGTATAGAGTTTGATTTTTCATCACCATTAGAATTTTTTTGGTTACCCTTGGCAAATTGTCACAGCCCAAATATGTAATTTTTACGGACCGTATAAATAATAAAAGGGACTAAGTAGAAATTTGTAAATAAATTTAGTTAAGTTTAAATTTTAGCCTATTATAACAGTCCATAAATTTTATCGACAATGAGTAGCGGATACAATAAACCACCATAATCATGTAATAAACTAATAGACCTCTAGTAAACCCAATATAAACCTTTAAACAATAGTATATCAAATATAAACATACGTAAATGAAATTGAAATTAAGTGAAATTCAAGTCAAATGATATGCAAATTCACAATTGGATTACAGAATACTCGAGACAAACTTGAGTAAGAATTTGTAGGAAATTTACAAGTGACAAAGACAAAATGTGAATGTGTTGAAAAAAAATGTAGAAATAAACAAATAAAAGGAAAATTCATGGAATCTTACTGAGGAATTGGCAGAAAAAATTGTTAGTGAAGGATTACAGAAGTGAGAAAGTGAACAAATTAGCTCTGCCTATAAATTGGAGGTGAAATTGCCATTGATAGAGCTTAAAAACCTAAGCAAAAATTAATTTTTATTACCAACTTTTTATCCGTTTGTTGTTGTTAGGAACTAACGCCATAAAACCACTCTTGAGATTCTAGTGATCAGTTTTGATGTAAGAAACACCTCAAACGGTCGCCGGAAACACGTTTTCCGATCGGGTCGGCCATCTTTGTACTTAAGGCTTACCGACCATCGGATAACTGATGCTTTATTTTGAGCAGTTTTTCGCTCATACATGGAGGAAAATTTTGTCCATTTATATGCATCTGTCTCTTGTGCTATATGATGGAACACACTTTGATCCATCCATTGTCATATTCGTCCGACAACTTTTTTATTCAAAATGCTCTATGCATCGTCTGACTTCCCTTTTGGTTTTTATCCCACCAGTTGAAGGGCTCATACAAATCCTTGCAATAAATGATATCTTCCATTCTTGGCTTCCATATGGAGTAATTAGATGCAGTCAGTTTGAGCATTGTTGCTGATGATGATGATGATGACTTTTCCATCTTAAATTACGCACGAATATAATTTTTGAACCGAAGCTCTGATACCATTTGTTGGGAAAGATGACAAAAAATAAATAACCAATAAAAAAATATGGCAGTCCCAGAATCTAATTTGTCCCAGTCTTGTGTAAATAAAATGGGCAAAAATAATTCTGTACATTTTACTAAGGAAAAAATTAATCAGAATACAATAATAATCTCATCAAACTATGGTGGCTCAACTCTCTCTTAGTTTTATCTATCAAAAGGATTTTCTCTCTCTCTCTCTCACTTTCTCAAACTTATTAAGTTTAAATTTTCTTTTTCTGAGATTTTTCTTTTCCTCCAATTAAGGAGGATTTCTCATCACCTCCTTCCACTGTTGCCTTGTTTGCCATATCAGCTAACTTTTTTATCCTTTTATTTCTCTCATCCTTTTCTTCTCATTCTTCCATTAACTTGTCTAAAGTTCTTACAACATCTTCTCTTTTCACCAACAGCCCAAACTTGCCTTCCTCTCCCCACTTCTGTAACACACCTTTTAGGCCAACGAATGAGTCTAGAAGAAACGTTACTTTGTTGGTTAAAAGGCGATTAACCTATTGTAAACCCCCTTATATATATATAAGTACACCTACATACAAACATCACATAATTCATCCATATAATAAATTAGTATTACACGCCAACTACACGTCTAAAATAATCCCCTTATAACCACTTCCTTAATCAACACATGCAAAAACCTTTGTACCTTGTCATTATATCCATAACTAGCTAACCAATAAGACTGTTACTTAATATACTATTACAATACTTCTAATATTAGGTTTACAAAATATTAATTACATTGCTAAATACTTATCCTAACAAGTATATGTGTATGCCATGCCTATTAAATACAAAAGCAAAGGCTATACCCAAAGGCTTACGTCTGCTATGCTGAGAGTGGCTGGCTACCAAAAGATGTCTACGTCTACCGATCTTCAACCTACGAGTTTACACAAATAAACTCGCTGAGCAAACTTTGCTCAGTGGATGTTTTAACTAAAGTTGAAAACAATATTGATGAAAAAGTTTTCAAATAAAATATAGTAAAACATTTAAGGAAAACAATTCAATAAAATAAATGTGTTACAAAATAATTAACAACTCATCTGATAACATTTTTGGCTCTAGTGGCATTCGATAGAACTCGACGATAAGAATTGGGGATCTATGCGTATCTCATATAGTCATTTATAGACTCTAACGCCAATACCATATCATACATATATTCATTCATAACATGTATTCCGCATAGCCATTTATAGACTATAACGCCCATACGATTTCTCGTATCACACGTATCCCATATAACTGTTTGTAGACTATAACGCTGATACTTTTATCTCTTTTAATCAATCATGTCATAGATCATCACATTGATATTACCACGGTTTCTAACCCTACGATGCATCGTATCCTTATCACTAGGTTTTAACTCAAGCCACTGTGAACATTTAACATTTCAGTCTTATTTTCATTCCATTTCACATTCATATAACTCAACATATGTTTATTTGTCTCACCTTTCCATTTTTCATATGTCACTAACATCATATAATGATTTTATTGATATTTAAAAACCATTAAACATTAGATAAAATCAAATACGATAAATTCGATGAAAAACAATGTTGTTGGGCTCCGTCACATGTGAGAAGCTACTAGTAGCGAGCGGGATGGACCTTACCGTGTTTGTTGCGATCGAGACAGCTAAGACGAGCATTCTAGATGCTTTTAGTGTTGGTCTTGTGCGCACGACAACAATAATATGGTGTTTTTCTCACACGCGCGACCTGCAAAGTGGATTCCAGAAGAGTTTCCAGCATGCGCGTCTCTAACTATTTTGGCCATAACGTTTGATTTACAAATCCAATTGACGTGATTCAAAATGCATTATAAAGCTAACATCCAGAGCTATAAAAATTTATTCTATGACTTTCTCAAATAAAATCGTTTTCAGAGAGAAAATTTGGGTTACATTTGGATAACAAAACTTGACATAAACAAAACCCAAGTTTTTAAGCATAAACTTTTGGAAATGTTGGTATCAAACCATTTCACTAATACATAGCACATAGAGACTCTTTAAATCCAAAATCAACTCAATCAAACTTTGAAAAATAAAATCCAATTACAAGAAAACACAAGTTACTGGTTAAAAGCACCAAACCTTAGGGTTTTTAGCTCATTTCTTGAACTAAGCTATTTCCTTGCCATTCTTCTTATTTTTAGCCCAAGATGTAACACCCCTTATAATCTTACCAAAGTAGACCTATAAGAGGGCTACACGTGTAACTCCCATTCTGGACCCACGAATGAGTCTAGAAGAAGTGTTACTACTATCTTGGTTTTTGAGTCGGCAAACCTAATTATGCATTCATTCCTTAAAGTAACATATATAACCGCATCACATAAAACTAGTTTCCACTACTACTTAGGTTTTACATACATATAAATTTACCATAGTCCAAAAGAATATAAGTTTACAAGACCAATATCATTCTAATAATTTATGTACATGCCAAGCCTAGCTATTACAAAATAACAAAAGCTATACCAAAAGAGTAAGTAGACTGCTGTGCTGAAAGACCGGCTTCGATGGATGATAGGCTCTGCTACTACTTCAACCTACGAGTTTAGACAAGTAAACTCGCTGAGCAAACAATTGCCCAGTGGATGCTTTAACCGAAGTTATAATAAAACATTTATTTAAAACATTTGAAATCAGCTAAATAAAACACGATAAACATTTGTGAGGAAATCTAATAAACATATTTAGCACACTTAATTATCCAGTCCAATCATAGTTTTAGCTCTAGTGGCACTCAAAGAACTCGACGATAAGAATTGGGGCCCTTATGTGTATCCCGTATAGCCATTTTTAGACTAATACACTGATACCACAAGTTGTATTCTCATTCTCATTCATCCAACACGTATTCTGTATAGCCGTTTGTAGACTATATTGCCAATACGATTTTGCATATCATATCATGTATCATTTTCATGTCATATCCGCGGTTCTAACCCTACGATGTATCGTATTCTTATCACTAGCGTTCTAATGCGAGCCACATGAGCTTAGAATAATTTACATCATTTCATATGATCAAATGAGTTCGATATCAAACATCATATACTGTCATTCTTTTCATATTTCATGTTCATCGTATCATGTATATTACCATACTCAATCGTGCCTTTATTCGAAGAAATATATCATTTGAAACATTGCTCAAACTCATTTAGGTTAAAAAATCAACTGTTCTGAAAACTGCTGTTGATGTCGCGCGCGAGACACCATGGTTGCGGGCGTGACAAAACCCCAACAAGGACGTCGCGCTCGAGACAATGTAGTCTCGGGCATTCCGACCTCCACTGGAACTTTATCACTCAAGTCATATTTTGTTCGCGGGCACGCATAGGGAGTCGCTGGCGAGACATCAACAAGGTTGTCGACAGCGCGGGCGCGACCAATGGATCGCGGACGCTACGCTGTTGACGAAGACAGTCGCGCACGAGACGGTTAGGTCGCCGGCGTGACTATCTGGTAAAACAGACTGCAGATTACGAAAATCAACATTTCTAACGCTAACAACTCATACATCAAATACTTAAGCTTGGAAAATCATCTTAAACCATCTTTTACATATTATGAAGCTTAAATCAAGGTTTAGACATAAGTAAACTTAAATTTGCATTTCAAGTTTCAAATATTTCTTCATCAACTCAAATATTCAAATTCAAAGGAAAATTTAAATCTACTTTAAGGAAAAGCTAGGTTAAAGCATCAAACCTTGATTGATGAGCTTCCACTAAGCTCAAGCTACTTCCTTCCCCTTCTCTTTAGCTTTAGCCTCCAAATCTAGATAGAGAAATACTTACATTTAGTTTCTATTAAATGAATAACTCAAACCCTAACTTTCTCTCTTCTAAACCTATCATTTTCATCAAGGATCCATCTAGATCTTAGCCACCTCTAACATACATTATAAGAGGTCTTTAAGATTTCTCCTAAACCCTAACCTACATTTTCTTGCTTAAATAAAATACCAACTCTTACCACTTATTTGAGCTTTCCTTTAAGTTCTTGAAGAAAGAATGAAAGTTTCTTCTTGCCTTTTAGTGAGAAAGAGGTCAGCTATGAGTGAAGGAAGAGAGTGAGGTTGATAATGGAGATGGTCGATGAAAGAAAATGAGTGGAAGGAAGAGATAGGGAGAGGGACGGCAAAATGAGGAAGAAAAGATGGAAGATGTCTCTAGAATATGGTGGAAAAGCATTTTAGGGGTTATATTTATAGGTCCTTTGGGTTTCACAATAATATCTTGATGTATGGGCCTTAGCCCAACTCTATTAACTCATCTCTTCTTGATTTCCATGAGCTAATCATTTAGCTTAGCCCATCTCTACTAAGCCCATAAGATTTACTAATTGTATGCTAGCCCAACTTAATTGAGTCCAACTATCAATTGACAAATAAAGGGTTACCTCTCATCAAGTCGACGCTAACACGGATTCCAAGGTTGACCTCGACACCTCTGTGCCTTGGGATATGAACTCCTATAAAAATACTGTTAGCCACGATGAACTCAGGAAATACTAACTAATAAACATATGGGATGTTACACAAGATCACATATAAAACACATACACTTTAGTTTCTACTAAGAATAAACTTAAACCCTTACTCTATCTAACTTGGTCTAACCATGTCTAGCAAGAACTATTGAAATCTTACTTTGATCTTCCATTTACTACTCCATACCTTGACATGTTCACTTAATGAAAGAAACTCTAACTACATTTTTAACTCTTACCTCCTTTTCTTATGATTTCTTGGAGATAGAACTTGAAGAATCCTCCTAGATCTTGAATGAGAGGGGCTAGCCTTGATGAGGATGATAGAAATAGAAATGGTGGAGGTGTAGAAGGTAAAGATGTAAAAGAAAATGAAGAAGAAAATGATTTAGAGGAGAGAGGTGGATGGAGTAGAAGAGGAATGTAGAATTTTCTAGATGTGGGTGGGTAGGGAGAAGATATTTTTGTGTAGGGTTTGGGTTGGGTACACACACACACACATATATATTGACATGGGTCGTGGCCCATGCTTTAGTCCATACTTTCTTTCCTTTCTTCCTCAACTCTTGAGCCCAACTCTCCATGGTTTGAGCCCAACTCTATCACAACTAAAACTTCACTCATATTCTTTTCTCAAGGCCCAATAATGTGACATTCAAACACTAGACATAAAAGTTACCTTCAAGCCTTTCCGACACTAGCATAAATCTTGAGGTCAACTCTGGTGCTCCCATACCTCGGGACCTGGAACTCCTAACGCGAACAACATTAACATACGACGACTTGTGATTTATCATCTAAAGGGAAGACGGGATGTGACAACTTCTCTGGACCCTTTACTCCAATACTCACACCAATCTCCAAAACTTGAACAACTAACTTTTCATTCATGAATTGGTTTGCAAAAAGTGGCCATGTAACCATTGGCACACCCGACCCTATTGCTTCCTCTATCGAATTCAATCCACAATGTGTCACAAATCCTCCAGTTGCAAGGTGTGACAGTATTAGTACTTGCAGCGCCCAGCCGAATATGAAAAAGCTTGTTCCTTTTGCTCTCTCTTCAAACCCACTCTCTGATACCCATTTCTTTACTTCTTTTGATATGAAATCTCCTTTTATCACCCAAATGAAAGGCCTTTTAGATGCCTCTAATTCTAATCCCGGCTCTATCAATTGTAATGTTGTTAAATTAGGAATGCTACCAAGACATGCATAAACTACAGATCCATAAGTCCAAGAATCAAGCCAGTGCAAACATTCATTCTCGTCAACTGCTGGCTTATTGCCTCTAGCAATTTTGTCCAACCGCTCCTCGTTACATAGCGGAACAGGGCCAACACACCAAATCCTTCTTGCTGTTGCTTTCTTGTATTCCTTAACAAATTCTTGCTCTAACTCTTCAAATGTATTTATTATAAATCCATAGCTTTCCTTCTCAGCTTCAAGAATTTGTCTATGGAACTTTTCAGAGTCGGGTGAAACTGGTCCGGGAAGTTGAGATTTTGTCAACTCAATAGTGTGAGGCTGAGGCATTCCTGGAACAATAAAATATGTATTTTCTGATTTCACAGTTTCTAAGATGTTGGAATTGTAAATATTATGTGTGCATAACATACAAAAACAACCAAATCCACTGAAAGAAATTCTTGGAATATTGCATTTCTTAGCTAACTTAACTGTCCATGGAATACCAAAGTCAGAAACTATGCAACATGGTTTGGGATTTAGCTCTTGAAATAATGCCTCTGCTGGCTTTTCAAGCTCATTCACTGCAATGAACATTTTGTATCCAACTTCCAATGAAGGTAACATGTCAAAATTTTCACAGCGTTCGGGCAAGCCATCATATTGAAATGAAAATTGGAGTTGGTATAGTTGGATTTGGAGGCCTGAATTGATTGCTCTGGTGAGAATGGATGAATGTCTGGAAGCATTTTCAGGTGTT
>CATIWJ010103175.1:0-27632 GCA_949640765.1 Croton laevigatus
TTGGGTTTGGTAGATTAAAGTAGGTTTAGGTTAGTTATAAAGTATGATTACTGTAGTTTAATAATATATAAATACTATTTTAATCTAACTAACCCAACCTATCAAACTATCAACACCAAACTTGAATCTACTCAACTCTAAAAAAATGTAAAGAACCCCAAAAGACTGAGGTAGTATTACTTTAGGTTTTACTATCCAGATCACATATTCGAAAACTAAAGTAGAATCACTATTCAAGGAAATTCATCAAATTAAATGCACAGAAAATATGAATTGATGAATTAAATTCTCATAAATAATATATCTACTAACAAAGAGTTAGGGTTAGGACTTACACTAATAATCTCTCATTAGCACTAGTCCTAATCTTGCATAATCCTAAGACTAAAAGACTTAACATGACTCTTATACTTAAGCCTAGCCAATTGCTTGGTCAATGGATTTGCAATATTACTCTTTGCATGGAATTTTGCACATCTTAACATCATGTCAATAATCTTTCTGATGAGATGATATATTATGAGTATGTATTTGGATTTCTGGTGTGATCGAGGCTCCTTAGCCTGTGCGATGGTTCCATTATTGTCACAAAAGATTTTAGTTAGATCTAGGACACTTCTAATCTAGTAATGAAATCCTTAATCCAAACAGCCTCTTTGTAGCTTCCAAAGTAGACTTTGTAGTAGAATCAACCACGATGTCTTGCTTGGAGCTTTTCCAGTTTATAACATCACCGCTAAAAAAACCCTGACCAAGATCAAGAACATTAGCGCATGTACAACATTCAACCTAGTATATAACATAACATACATTATAAAGCATATTGCCGAAACATATGTGACTTTACTTATGTATTCCCTTTGTTCTTATGTATAAGGACAATCCTTAACAAGCAAGTTATGACCATATTTATGCACAAAAAGAGTTGTATCAACGTTGCCTTTTTCAAAATAATTTTTTATGAGAAAAGAACTAAGTCTTTCATACCGAGCTCCTGGAGCTTGTTTAAGACCATAAAGTGTTTTTTCTAATTTGAAAATATGATTTAGGAATTGGTGATGTTTGAAACTGAAGATTTGTTCAACATACAATCTTTTCCTCAATAAAACCATTTAAAAATGCATTTTTGACATTCATTTGAAATAATTTGAAATTCATATGATATGCAAATGCAAGCAAAATTCTAATGGCTTCAAATCTAGCAACGGGGGCGAATGTTTCATCGAAATCAATGCCCTCTTCTTGATTGTAACCTTTAGCAACTAATCTAGCCTTATTTCCAGTAATAGTACCTTTCTCATTTAATTTGTTTCTAAACATCCATTTGTGCCAATGATGGAATGACTAGAAGGTTTTGGAACTTATTGTGCAAAGTGTAAATCCTTTGTTTTGAATATTTTGACAAACTAACTTGAATTTGTAATCCACTAATGTTTTATTGAGTGTTAAAGTGTAGTATTAGTAAGCACAAAACCAAACAAGTGAAGATGATCTCTCAAAAGTTTGCAAGAATATGAAGACTCTATTTTCAGCAAAAGTATTGCAAACGCAAAGAATACAAAGCATGTTTGTATCACGCATGCGACCACACAATGATTTCCAGTAGCAATCCAAAATTGTTTCATGCACGCTACACCAATGCCTCCTCATTGGTGATGCATTCACTACCGTAAAATGAGTTCCATGAGCTATCTAAAATTTTAGTGCACTTGCGACAACAACAACATAGTGTTTTTCTCGTGCACGCGACCGTAAAATGAGTTTCATAGGGATTTGGAAATGTTGGAAATTTAAGCGCGCTCGCGAAGATAATAGAATGGCTCGCAAAGACAACATCAGATGACCATTGAAAGTTTGAAAGCATAACCATTATGCATGCTACGGACCTCGTGTTTATGACCTGACCAAAAGTTAAATACCAATGGCTTGAACATTAAATGCCAGGTAGACCTTTACAGGGATCCGTTATAATCCATTATTGGATTAATGTGAGTAGTAGTGCTCACAACCTTTTTGCAGAAAATAGAGTAATTTAATTTTCTGGTACAAAACGGCTATATTCTTAAATGTGGGTATAAATACCCATTTAAACAACCATTATAAGGTTAGACAACAATTGAGCAATTAATATTTCAACAACTTTATTCATTTCATCTTTAATTAATCTTTGTAATCATTTTGTGAGTTATTTTGTGAATGGTTAGTTAGGTGAGCAATAATCCCAACATTTATTGTGAATATTGTAGCTTGAGAGTGTTCTTGTAAAACCCTAGTTTATTTGTAAGTTTAGGCTGAGCATTAAACTCTAAGTTTGAGTTGAACTTGTTAAAATCTCTTGTAATCTTCTTGAAGATTAGTGGAATCCGATTCAAGGAAGAATCGGAGAAGTGGACATAGGCTTGAGATTATAGTCGAACTACTTTAGAATCTTCATTGTCTTCATTGCTTCAACCATCAACTTCTGCATTAATTTTTATAATGCAACAAATTCACCCCCTTTATTGCCACAAGGGCTTGTAAAACTAATTTCCAAACCTTATTCCTCTCAAATTGATTAAGTTTCTCTTATATAGTAAAGGTCTAATTTTCATTACCTAAGGCCTCTTCAATGGTTTTAAGCTCAATTTGAGAAATGCATGCTAAATGATTAAAAGAATTAAGTTTAGAGCGAGTACTTACACTTTTAGATGCCACACCAATGGTTTGCTCCTTAAGGTGATCCTTTTTGAATTGCCACTTCTTGGGTAACTCTTTGTTTGCTTTTTGATTTGCATCTTACTCCTTGTTATTTAGCTCCCCCTTGACATCAACAACTTCTTTTGCTTTGTCCTCACTTAGATTTTGTTGTTGATGTGAGGTTTGAGGTTGGTCTTCATCTAGAGATAGCTTTTCAATTTCACCTAAAGGATTAAAAGAAGCACATTTCCCTAGATCAAGGGGATTAGTTTCATCAAATACTACATGCATAGACTCTTCAACTACCATAGATCTTTTGTTGAAAACCCTATAGGATTTGCTATTAGAGGCATAACCTAAAAATATACCTTCATCCGATTTGGATAAAAATTTCCCAAGATTATCCTTGGTGTTTAATATGTAACATTTGTAACCGAATATTCTAAAATGAGATACATTGGGCTTTCTATTTTCCCAAAGCTTATAAGGAGTTTTATTTAAAATAGATCTTTTGTAAATACGATTTATAATATAGCAAGCGGTACTAAAAGCCTCTGCTCAAAAATATTTTGGCAAGTCAAATTCATTTAGCATGGTATGTGTCATTTTAATAAGAGTTATATTTCTTCTCTCAACGGTACCATTTTGTTGAGGAGTCCTAGAGGAGAAAAAATTATGTGTGATGCCATGCTCATCACAAAATAATTTAAAAGACTCATTTTTCAAATTCTTCCCCATGGCCACTCCTAATAGTTGAAACATAACAACATTTTTTATTTGAAACGCATTTTATAAAAGCTTTGAAAGTATCAAAAGAATAATTTTTATGAGTTAAGAAAATAACCCATGTAAACCTAGAGTAATCATCTATAAGTATAAATGCATAAGGTCTACCTCCTAAACTAGCAACTCTAGTAAGTCCAACTAAATCAATATGAATAAGTTCAAGAGGCTTTGATGTACTTACTTGCTTCTTGGACTTAAAGGAAAATTGATGTTGTTTCCCCATTTGACAAGCTTTGCACACCTTGTCTTTTTGAAACTTGATTTGGGGTAAGCCAACCACTAACTCCTTCTTCTTTAGATACTCCAAGGTGTCCATGTTAGCATGGTCCAACCTTCTATACCATGTCAAAGAATCTACATCAAATGAAAATAAATAAGACCCTTTTCTCATTAGAAGTAGAGTTCAAATTTATAATATAAATATTCTCTACCATTTGCCCAAAAAGCACTATTAAATTGTCTTTCACTTTTGTGACAATACATTGTATAGAATCAAAAGTAACTCTACAACCCATGTCACAAATTTGGCTCACACTCAATAGATTATGTTTAAGGTCATTTACCAAGAGAACATAATAAAAAATAGAACTCTTACCAACCTTACCAATGTCAATAACCTTACCTATGTCATTGTTGCCGAAAGTGATGTGTCCACCATCCAATGAATCCAACTTAGTGAATAGCTTTTTTCTGTTAAGTGCTAAAAATGTATACATTTTTATAGAATTATTGCTTAATTTTTCTTATAAGTGGTAATTAATTGTTCTTTGTGGCAATTATCTTTTTATATTTTCATTTTTCAAGTCATAATTGGATAATATTGCAAAAAAGGAATAAAAGTTGGGTAAAAATAGCAAAGTGGGAAGGAGGTTTTTGAAGTAGTTAGAAGTCAAGAGGGTTGTTGGCATAAGTTGTGAAGTATAGGGCTTAAAATGCAATTTTGCTCAAAATTCAATGAGAAGTGTCGTTTTGATTAAAAGGAAATGAATGAAGGTGTGCCGTTTTTGGTATTAATAAAGCTGAGCATTTTAATTAAAAGTGAAATAGAAAGCAGTTGGGATTCTCGATTTTGGGCGAAATGAGAACGAAGCAGAGGCAGATTTGACAAAGATGAAGACCGAATCGAAGATCGATTTGGAAGAGATGTTTTAGGTAATTTGATTCGAGAGGCTTCTGATGATTTGATTCAAAAGATTTGTTAAGGGATTTGAAATTAGATATGATTTGATTACAGAGTTTGGGGGATTTTGAATTTTGAAAACTCAGAAACAAAAGGGGATCGAAGGAGACCAGAGGGAGATATACACAGACCGAGAAATATAGAGACAATTAACGAGAGAGTGGATCGAAAGGTGATAAGAAATAAAGAAGAGAACAAACCCAAATAGAAATGAACATCTGGGTAACTCTCTCTTCAATTTTCTTATCAAAGATGAAAACTTGAACAGAGATTTATGGAGGCCAGCCAAGCAAAAGGGAATCTTGGATTCGAAAGAACCAGGACCTATCATCGATGATAACAGTGCTTCACCAGACGACAAAGAATAGTGATGGGAGAGTAGAGGCTTCATGACAATTTGAAAACGATGACACTACCGACCCCTTCATCGGCTCAACCATAAAAGTGGATTTCTGCATTCCTATCTGAAATTCTTTCACGGTTTGGTAACCTTACAATTTTTTTTAGAACTCTTTCAGTTAATGTTAGATGAAACCCCTACTTAATTTGATTATAAACATGGATTGCAAATTGCTTAATTAATTAATATTATTCTGGTTCTTTATTTATTTTACTGTTTGAGTTGTTGAGATTGCATTGTGTTGCTTCAGCTATCTTGTTGAATTTGTTGGAACTAATTAATGATGATGAATTGATTTTCTCTTACAGTCTAGAGTGATGCTTGATGTGAACAATGATATGATAATTAGATTTTAACGTTGATTGCTTATTCTATCGCTTCTCTTAATTGGATTGATTGATTGCTTAAGAACAATTGCCTGGCCATCAAATGTTTGATTTAGGTTTTGAATGAAAGAACGAGAGTTGAAGTTCATTACCAGACCTCGTCCAATTAAGCTCTTGAAATAAATTAGAAATATAAGTTTTAAGAGTCGAAAGTCATTTTCAGCTTGTGCTTAAAACTCTATGAATGCTATTGCTAGTAGAGTTAATTCTCAGTAGTTAAATTTTTAAGTTTAATCAATTGGATTTATTCAATGTCATAAATGATTAATTCACATATTGCGAACTCAAGACAGTTTACATTTGTTGCGTCTAAGTTTTCTGCATTCTTCATCGAATGCTTTCAATACTTTCCATCTCACCTCTTTTGCTTTTAAATTGTTTCTCTTAAATCATTCTTGCATTAATTTTGATCGAGTCACCAATCATTGTTTTATTTGCTTTCTTGATTTTAATTGTTATTTTGGTAAAGTTAATAATTTCATTAGCCTTCCTTGTGCATACGACCTTGGTTGCTGCCAATAGACTACAATTGCCTCGTACACTTGTAGGTTGCTTTTGAACAATATAATTTTGAGCAAACACTTTCCACCACTTATATGCCTTGAGAATCCACTATTCATTACCCACTTGTTTTTCTCCATGGAGCTCCGTAGGCATACTTATAAAACACATCACTTAACTTTAGGTACCCAAACATATTTGGATCCTTGGAGTTAGCAATTTAGTCCATAGGAACTAATTTTAAATGCACCTTATGAATGAAAAAAATGTGTGTTCCTATATCCATATTTCATGCAATAGTGGCATTTTTTATTAAAATTTCTATGTGATGTATGATTAGGTTTCCTTTTTTGAAACCTAGAATTGGAAACATATGATTTGGAGCAATATTTATCCTTACTATGCTTGTTCCCATAAGCATAATACACATGTTTCTCCTTTGATTTTCAACCATTGGAGCTTTCCCTTTATCCTTTTTAGGGATAGAGGTGTCACATTTAGACACACATTCATTTGTCAATTTTTAGTTGACTCAACTTGAGGAGAGTGAGAAAAGGGAATAAACTTGGTTTCCCTAGAGGTTTGGCCTATAGCATAGCCTAGGCCTCTAGTATCCTTGTGACCTTTAGTGTCTTTGAGAGCATTATTAATTACTTAATTTCTCTCATAACTAGCTATTAGGTCCTTTATTATCTTATTCTCTGAAAACACACTAGTGTATTTCACAACCTTACATTTAAGTCTTTCAATCTCTTTATTCATTTCTAAAATTACCTTTCTCAACATAGCATTTCATTATCGATTTTCAAGTATTTTTTTTTATACTTATTTTTCAATTTTAAGTATTTATTACACCTAGAAGTAGTCTCACAAAACGAATCCATCATTTTATTATTATTTTCGAACAAGGGCACATCATCACTATCATCTATAAAATCATCATCAAGCTTAGAGGAATTTTGGGAGTTAGAAGGAGAAGGTACCTCTTTAGAAATTTCTTAGTGAGAGACCAAGTACTGAGAGGATTCACCACCTTTATTGTCTTCTAGCGTGACGAAGCATACATTTACAACTCCTTCACTTTCTTCTTCTCTACTAGAGGCATCACTATCGCTCTATGTGGCTTTGAAAGATTTCTTCCTTTCCTTCTTGTCTCTTCTAGCTTCCTTTTCCTTCCTTCTCTCTTCCTTTTCCTTCCTTCTTTCTTCCTTTTCCTTTCTTCTTTTATTTCTTCCAAAATTTGGGCAATCACTCCTAAGGTGGCCAACATTGCCACATTCATAGCTAGTTAGTTTCTCTTTAGATTTTCCTCTTGAATTTCTTCTGGAACTCTAAATTCTTTGTAAACTTCTTGGTGATGAGAGCTATCATCTTTATCATCACTTGAATCCTCCTCAGTAGATGTTGGAGCTTCAACTTGCTTCTTCTCTTTATCACTAGCCTTGAGAGCAATGGATTTCTTCTTTTCACTTCCCTCTAAGGCTTACTTTTCTTAACTTCTCTTGTTGAGGGTGAGCTCCCAAGAGATAAGTTCTCTTATGAGCTCATCTATCCTCATCTTGTTGATATTTTGACTTCTTTTTAAGGATAACATGAAGGGGTCTGTGTTTCCGATAAAGCTCCCAATATCTTGTCATTAACCTTTTAAGAGGAATAATGTTCACCCAACTTCCTCAAGTTTGTGACCATGTCAAAATGACGATTTGCCATGGTAGTGATATCTTCATTATGTAATCTCTTGAATGTCTCGTATTCAAAGATAGCAGTCATCTTCTTCTCATCCCTCTTTTGTTCTGTACCTTCATGATAGTTCTCCAAGATTTTTCACATAAGGTATAGGAAAGGACAATGAATTCTTCTTACTTTTTCTCTTGTCATGCAATTTATGAGCATGTCATGCATAGGTTGCTTCTTACGAACTTCCTCTGATAATCTTCAGTCCAATCCTTTCTTGGAGTTGGAATTTCAATTCCATCTTGGTCTAGAATTGTAGGCACCTTTATTTCTTCAAGAACAAATTTCCATAAAGATTAGCTTTCCAAGTATCTTTCCATATAAGCCTTCTGAAATGTGAAATCACTTCCATCAAAGTAAGGCTTGAGAGATTAAAGATTAGCCTCTTGAAGTGATGCCATTGGATCTACTCTTGCCATGAAGCTTGAATAAGAGAACTTACTTTGATACCAATTGTTGGTCTCTTAGCAACTAAGAGGGGTATGAATTAGTGGCTTCTAAAAAATTTAAGAGCAGAATTTAGTGGATAAAATAAAATGATTTTATAGTGGTTTGGCTCAACTCTTGCCTACGTCTACTTCTCCAATTCTCCTTAGAATCGGGTTCCACTAATCATAAAGAAAATATAAGAGATTTTAACAAATTCACCTCAAACTTAGCGTTTAATGCTCACCCCAAATTTTACAGCAATACTCAGTGTTTAATGCTCACGCTAAAAACTATTACTCACAATAAAACTTGTTGGGTTTAATGCTCACCCGACCAACACACTCAAAAAATTGATTATAAGTAATAAATCAAGTTGAAATGAATGAACTTGTTGGAAAATTAAATGCTCAGTAGTTGTGTAACCTCATTAAGTCTGTAGAGTGATTATTTATACCTACATTCAATAAACTAGCTGTTGGATTGAAGAACTAAAAGCTACTCTATTTTTCTTGTCAGTGTCGAGAGCGTGACTTGCATGTCGCATGCGCGATCTCCCACAAAATTTCAAAACGGTCTTCCAACGAATACCTGTTATGTCAGCTTTTCATTTAATGCACTAGCCGTTCAGTTTAACTTTGTCCTTGTCGTGAGCGTGATGGTCTTATCGCGTGTGCAATCAATCAATTGAATACTGTAACGACTACTTTGTGCTATAGTTGCGTGCGAGAAAGCCAGTCACGAGACTTCCAGAGGCTAAAGGAAAAATCTTTGCCCTTGAGTCGCGAGCGCAATAAACCTGTCGTGCGAGTGACCTTATGGTTTTTCCTTACAGCGGCCATCTTATGTTTCAGTCGCGTGAGAAAAGCCTGGTTGCAAGACTTCCAAAGCCTGATGAAAATTTTTTAGCTTTGAATTGCTTTGAGTTGCAAGCGTGCTAGATGGTCGTAAGCTGAAGAATGAAGTCAGATGTAAGGGTTGCGTGCGCGACGTTTGTGCCAGAGCAAGACTTCATTTCTTGTTGCAACATTTCTGACTTGACTCACTTAGGCTAGGTTTTAGTTAGCTAAAACAACACTAAATAACTTGAAATAAAATTAGTAACTTCACAATTTCAAGTATATTTGTCAAATATTCAAAACTTGGGATTTTGATACTCTAGGCACAACAAAACATATATAGTCAAAGGTATAATTCTCGATATGAAATTCTTATGTTTGATCATTGACTCTAAAATAACTTAATAATTCTAAATCATAGATAAGTTATAGCCAAAGGAAACGTTCCCCCAAGCAATCTTTCTGTATTAATAGATTATTAAGATATTAACCCCTAACTAACAAAAAAATCCTATGTACGACGAATGATTTTATCTGTCCATTATAATGAACATTAGAAAGATCTTGCCCTGGTTAAAAAATTTTACGAGATCCCATTTAAACTAAATCATGCAATTACTTAATATAATCCAAAAGGCTGGTCACAATCAAATTACTCCAATAAGCTGTAGTAAAAGTATAAATACAATAGAAATTAAAAAGTAAAAACCCAATAAGCTGTAGTAAAATCATGAATGCAATATAAATTAAAAAATAAAAATAAAGAGCATCAGATCTAACAGATATGAAGAAAATCAACTTTGAATTAATTCTTGGCTGAAGGGAAGAGTTTAGCCTCTAATGGCTATGGAGAAAATAAGATCAAAACTCCAAAAAAATGTATTATGGAGGAGGCTATCCAAGTATATTCTACAAAAAACCTAAAATACACTTATATATTGTCTAAAACTAGGGCAAATAATAAAATAATAAAAGTGCCCAATAAAAATTATTTAATTATTCTTCCTAAGTTGTAATTTAAGCCCAAAACTTTAGTTAAAATTGTGGGTCCATTGTCCAAATCAAGTTCAGCCTATCATTCTCTGTCCTAAGCATGAGCCTTGCCTGATGCTAATTTGGTAGCATAAAAAATGTCCAAGAAAACTCCAGCAAAATGCTTTTTTTTCAACACATTTAGCAATCTATAACCAAAATATATAAAAGCAAGTAAAAACTTACATTTAAACATAATAAATTACCAAATAAGCATATAATTAGGAATAAAAACATACCAGATTTACACAGTAACAATATCTCAATAATTATAGTAAAAAAATATCTTTATTTTAAGTTCACTACAATTATTAAAATATGCTTCTGGTAAATCTCTCCGATATCAATCGGAGATGTTCTAACAGACCACTCATTCATGTAGGACACAAAATGAGATGCATTATTATAGAGACCACTCATTCATGTAGGACACAAAATAAGATGCATTATTATAGCTACTGGAGATAATCTAATAGACCACTCTTGCATTTTATATAGGTAGTGCATTAACAGTTAGGGATGGGAATGGGAATGGGAATGGGGCGGGAATTCCCCATTCCCTATTGGAACCCGACCTAAATAGGAAGGGGAATTTCTATTATTTTCTCCATAAGGTTGGGGCCGGGTTGGGGGCGGGATATGATTTTTCTCCATTAGCAAAAATGGGGTGGGGATGGATTTTATACTCTCCGCCCCGTAGGGATCTACATCCCCAATTCCATAGAGATCCCATCTCGATTCCGTGGGACTCGCTAATATGTAATATTTTAATATATTATAATAGTAAATAAATTAAAATAATATTATAATAATTGAAATAGCAAATAATTTAAAAAAATAAATTTTCTATTAATTAATTAAAAGCTAATTAATATAGAAAGTTCCAAGAATGCTTGCTAGAGATATTTTATCTATTCCTATATCCACCGTGGCTTCAAAATCTGTGTTTATCACACGTGAGAGATTTGTGAGTCCTCATCGTAGTAGGCTTCATCTTAAAATCTTGGAAGCATTAATGTGTGCATAAGACTGGTTATAAATTGAATTAAAACGTACTCAATACTAAACATATAATTAATGAAATTTTATGCCTTCATGTTTTAAAATTGTAATCATATTATTTATTTTCAAATTAGATTTTTGCTCAACTCCACTTTTTGGGTGTTGCATATTTTATGAGGATTCGGATGTGAATGATGAGGTAAATAAAAAATTATATCTTATATTATTTGATTTTGGTTTTTTTATTGTTGAATAATATCAAAAAGATACTTATCTTATATTTGAATTATTTTAATTGTAGGTTGAATCTTGTATGCAGGTTATTTGAGGAGACAATGCTACAATAAGAAAAAATAAATTCTTTTTAAATTTTGAGATATTAGTTTTTTTTTAATAGAAAAATGAATATAAATTTATTAATAGTTATTTTAAACTCTATAAATTATTAATATATCATTTTATTTATTAATTTATATTATTATTATTATTATTATTATTATTAATTTTTTAATTTAATTCATCCAAAGGGTATTATTATTGTATTTTAGATAAAGAAAATTTTGACCTTTTTAGTTCACTAACAGTTCATGCTGAAATATTTTTAATTAAATAGACGGAATGACTTTATAGCCTAATTTTCAAACTACGGGATCAAATAGCAGATTATATGAAAGTTTGAGGACCTCATAGAAATTTTCAATATTACAAACTATTCATCACATCCTTCCCGTATGGTTTTGAGTTTACGTTTTGTTAACTCGTTCTGAACCATTAATTGGTGGTTGACGATTTAAGAAATTTGGGCCTTTTAGACGAGATTATGTGTACGCAGTTTAGGACCAATTTTTGAAATGGTACTTCAAGGTTGGTTTATGATTCAGGTGCAGTTTCCACGCTTCAAGCCTTCAATTCACTGTCTGTTTCCTGTCGAAATATATGTTTTAAAAAAATGAAGAAATAATCAAAATATATTACTACATCCGTTCTCAATATTCTTAAGATTTTAGGGCAAATAATTATGTTAGAATGAGTTAAACTTTTGGTATTTTTAGTTGAAATAGGATGATTTTACCTTTTATCTTGTAGCGGATGTAATTTATTTTTAGTACATGTGGGATCCATTTTTATAATGAGTGAATGTAAGTTGATTACTTTTTAGGATAGAATGGAAGAAAATTATAAGAAAAAAAAAAAGAATAAATAGTAAAAGTTCCAATAATTTTGAAACGGATGTAGTATATATTAAAATTATTATTTTTATATTTAGTGAGCCAATAACTGATTCAAATTAATATTAATAATTTTTTTAAAATTTAAAATAAAAATTATAAAACTCCACGAAAATAAAGATTTTCACATGAGGTGATGAAAAAATTATCTACGTGACATGAAAAGAGGATGTACAATAAATTATACATCTAAAATAGGGATGAAAAATGTATAGCCGCCCCTCAATGTCTACCCATCCCTATTACCAGTCTTAGTTTAAAAAAAAAAAAAAAAGGAAAATTATTAACAGCACCTTAGTTTTTGGCGCGTAACACAAGAAAAGCGCTGGCATGTCCTTCTTCTCCTTAAATGAAGGCCCTCCTTCCCCAGTTTTCATTCGTCTTTGCAGCCTAACAAGGCAAAAATGGAGCTGCCAATCCTCCGTTTATATTTTCTATATCTTATTTTCCTTCTTATAGGCGTCGACCTTCACAACACTTATGAATTGTTATTTCCGGATGCTTACGCTTATTTGTTTTGTGATAGCGACTCAGGAAACTTCACAGCCAACAGTAGATATGCGACCAACCGAAACCTCTTCTTCTCTTATCTCTCTTCTCAACCTTCAGTCGTCACACAAAATGGAGGTTTCTACAAAACTACCTTAGGCCAAGGCGCAGTTACATTTTATGGTCAGGCGTTTTGCAGATATGACAGGTCATCAGAAGATTGTTCCAACTGTCTACATGGTGCAATTACAAATATAACTAATATCTGTCCTACTGTAATACAAGTATATCGATTGCAGAAAATTTGCCATGTACGCTATGGAGGTTACCCATTTTCTGGACGGCTGGAGACTGAACCTACATTGTGGGGGCGCTATATCGGCAACCTACCATTAGACATCAATAGGGAAAAGTTTTATCAGATTTGGGATAGCATGATGACAACATTAGCAACCAGTGCTTCTTCTATGGACAATTTTAGGGCGACAAATAACACAAACGTCACCTCCTTGTGCACAATATATGCATTAATGCAGTGTACTCCTGGTCTAAACCAGCAAGATTGTTACCAGTGTCTGATAACTATGGCACTTAAAAGTAAGCAAGTTTCCGTTGGCAGGGTAGGTGGTTTTGTAACACAAACTAGCTGCACTTTGGAGTGGGCGTTGGATCGTTTCTATACTGCTACAGCAGAGGTTTCGATCGCACCATCTCCTTCTCCGCCGCCTTTACCTAGTACTTCTTCCTTCTTAATCAATAATGCAACAAAGAAAGGTACGCAATAGAAATTGAATTATCTGGAAATTGAATTTATTATTCTAGAATCCATTTTCAAGCCAAAATAAAATCGCGATTTGGGCTAAAATTTCTTTTCTTTTCTTGTTCGGGCAGATAGTGGTGGAATTTTCAAGAATTCTTGGGTTGTGGCTGTTTGCGCAATGGGCATTCTGGCACTTGTTGTACTTATTTGTGCCTGTTTCTATCCTGAGAAATCAAAGCAAGTTGTTGCACTTACTTGTGCCTGTTTCCAGGATTTGGATGGAAATAGTAAAACAGGATGCCAGGAATTCACCATTAGAAACATCAGAAATGCCACCAAGAACTTCTCTGATAACAGAAGGTTGGGACAAGGCGGATTTAGTTATGTTTACGAGGTAATGTTATGATTACATATCTTTTTCATTTTCCTTTATTATTCTTTTTAATCTTTTCCTTTTTTTTCCGCAACATCAGGGTACCCTTAAAGATGGACAGCGAGTAGCTGTAAAAAGGTTGTTACAAAAACCAAAGCAAGGCGGAGGAGAAGATCATTTTAAGAATGAGCTCAATTTATTGCCCAAACTTCATCATAGGAATTTGGTTAAGCTGTTGGGTTTCTGCTTTGAAGGGAATGAAAAAGTTCTTATCTACGAGTTCTTCCCAAATTCAAGTCTCGACCACTTCATATCCGGTACTTCATTTTTTTTTTTCAATTAAATAAAAATGAAATATTTTATTTTTTTTTTTTTTTATGGTGTATACTATTAAGCCAAACAGATGAGAAGATATTTGTTCAATAATATTGTATTCAACGTTGAAAACCTTAATTAAAGACAAAAAAGTAAAAAAATAAAAACAACCAAAAAAATATGATTGCTCTTGTAATAACTCTAGTAATGTATACTGCTGATGAAGCTCCATGTTCTAAAATTTTTAGATGGGAAGAAGCTTCGTGGATTGGATTGGAACAAGCGCCAGAAAATCATGGCGGGCATAGCTAATGGGCTTAAGTATATTCATGAAGACGCTCCAGTGCGGATTATTCACAATGATATCAAATTAGGTAATATCCTTCTTGATAAAGATATGAATCCTAAAATTTCAGACTTTGGAACTGCAAAACCAGTTACTGATGATCAATCTCAAACTCCTCAATTTAGTGGAACACCGTAAGTATATATAGAAAATAATCAACCAATAAAACTAAACAATAGTTTATATCTAAAATCAAATAATTGACTGTTTGTTGTTGAGTTCAGTGACTACGTCGCTCCAGAGTACATGGTTCCCCCTGCATCAGTGAAACAAGATGTCTATAGTTTTGGTGTACTAATTCTGGAAATCATAGGTGGTAAAAAAAAAAGTGATTTTCCAGATGGGGAAGCTCCGGTTTTCGTCACCAATGTAAATACCTATTATATAATTATTCGCTTATTTATGGCTATGGATCTCTAATCCAGATTTCGAGAGCCAGCCTTTTTTTTTTTTTTTTAATACGAGGAAGTTCATGCATGTGCACTTTTTTTTTTTTTTCCAAAATTCTTGTAGGTACGGGATGAGGCTAAATGGAAGGAGATAGTTTCAAGTCAAATAGATCCTAATATGAAAGATTCAAGCTCTGATGAAATCTGGAAATTTATCAATATTGCATTTTCATGCTTATTACAAGATGCAGAAAAAAGACCAACTATGGGTGAAGTAATATCCATGCTTCCTGTATCATCATCTAATGAACCAAATGAGGCAACTGAGTCCCAAAGCAGCCAATTTCAAATCACAGTTGACGAGCGACCACTTATAGAGTCAGATACTCGTTGAAAGGCAGAAACTTCTTTCTCTTTTCCGCACAAATATCTATATGTAAGCTTGGAGACATTTCATCGAAATTGAATTGGGTGTTTACATAGAAAAACTCCTATAATTTTCAATAATTTAGGGTAACTTTTATGTAAGCTTTTTTGGTTGTTGATGCTTGTAGTGAGCTTGGGTTGATATTGTAATGATGTGTTGTGATGTTGTAATGGTGTTATTTTATGAAAGAAATATATCTTCTGCAGAAATTTCATGGAACTTCAATTGGATGTCTAGATACAAAACGCGTATCATTCAATAATTTACAATAACTTTTACCTTTTTCCATGAAATTTGACCCTTCTAACCATAAGAGACGTAAATTTTATTCTATCACCGCAAGATATTTAAGATTTAAAAATCTAAAAGTGGTCATCCTTTTGACTAAAACTCAGATTTTTCGATCGACGAGCAGTGATGTGAAGTCCGACTTCACTTATATTATAATTTTTCAATTGGCATGAAAATTGTTAAATCACCTTCATCAATTTCTAATTAAAATGTTTTTCTAAATCCAAAGGGTGGCGTAGTGGTAAGACACCTCTTTTCTGAAACCTGAGGTCCTGAATTCGAGACTTGTCAATTCTCTTCCCTATATCTCCCAAGTAAAATAGGATATCTATATAAAAAAAAAAAAAATTAAAATATTTTTCTAAATGACATCCTAACATATGAAATTTTGCGAGCTATCATTTAAGAATTGTGATATTGGGTGCGATTGGTGCTCCTTCACTTTGTTTTTTTTAATTTTTTATTTTATTTTTTTAAATCAAGTATTGAAATATATCCACACAGTTCGTAAATCAATTTCAATGTATCGCAATTTACAAAATTCGACTTTATATTATTAATTTCAAGAAAAATAATTACAATCGTTGAATTTAACGGTTCTATTTTTTTTTTTCATAAAATTGAAGATATAGAGTTAAATTTTATAAAGTGTGACCCGTGCATATATTAAATTGGTTAGTATTTTACAGTTCGAGTGCTAAATTGATTGCAAATAGGCACACCCAATTCCTATTCACAAGGGTTTGTTTTTCTTTTTTTGACAGTTATTCACAAATTATTATTGTACGTGCAATAAACGCATGTTGACCCTGTGAACTTTAAAAATTGTTTCAGACAATGTTCCTCTATTATTGGGTTACGCAATTATTAAAGGTTCACTCCTTTGGAAAACTCCGAGGCCTCTTTTTTACTTTGCAGCTATCACCTCTTCCCCTAGGAAATTTCCTGTTAATTTCTCACTAAAATGGAAAATTCAAGAAAAATATAACATAATCAAGTAGTATATGCATCCTTAGTTCAATCAAGAGTACCTTCAAGACTTGTAATGGCTTCATCTTCATCTTGGTTACCTTCTCCAAGCCTTATTGGATGCAAATATGATTTATTCCTGAGTTTCAGGGGGGAAGAAATTCGCAAGACATTTGCAGACCATCTATATTTTGCTTTGACTGAGAAAGGAATAAATGCCTTTAGAGATGAAAATAGCCTTCCAAAAGGGGAAGATATTTCTGAAATTATCAAAGCAATTGAAGGATCTCGATCTTCAATCGTTCTTCTTTCCGAAGGATATCCTGATTCACCATGGTGTTTAAATGAACTCCTAAAGATTGTTGAGTGCAGGAAAGATAAAGGTCAGATGGTTTTTCCAGTTTTCTACAATGTTTTGCCTTCTGAAGTACGAAATCAGACAGGGAAATTTGGGATAGCTTTTGATGAACTGGTGAAAAGTTCTGGCAAGAGTGATGAGAAGGTCAAGCAGTGGAAGGATGCTTTGGAGACTGTCTCAATTATCTCTGGATGGGAACTAGGACATAGGTACTTAGTTGATTTTCTTGCTCATATTCCTATTTTGATTTTCTCTTATTTTCCCAATTTTTCTCTCAAAACAATCAGATGTAAGATAACTTGACTTTAGCACTCTATTACCCTTCTTTGTCGTAGATGAAGGGGTTCTATTGTTTTCAGCAATGAAAAATCTATATTATTGTCTCTAGTACTCATTTTAAAAATAAGAGAATAAGAAAGGAAAAGAAATAAGAGAATAATTAGTACTTTATAATTTTTTTAGTAACATACTTTTGTTTTTTTTTTTTACCCCTGTCATATATACTTTTGTTGTTGGATGCTCATTGCTAATGATAAACTCTCCATCCTCTCCTTTCTACTCTGACTGTAGTCACGAGTCAGAATTTATCAGGAAAGTTGTTAAAGAGATATTTTACAGATTGAGTAGTAAAGTCACGAGAGAAGCTCTACTAAAAACGCTCGTGAAGAAACTCAGTACCCCTGAAGACCAACAATCTGCTGCGGGTGATATCCGCGATCTTGCTAGGCATGGTGCAGATGAATGTGTGGCTATCGATCAAGCTGGCGCAATCCCTGCCCTCGTCCGCCTCCTCTCAATACCCGACTTGGGTACCCAAGAACATGCTATCGCAACCCTTCTTAAGCTTTCAAAACAAAAATATATCAAAGAAAGCATAATGTCATCAGATAAGGCAATTCCTGGTATAGTCCATGTACTCAAGAAAGGCCAAACGCTAGCTAGGGAATATGCTGCAGCCACCATACTTAATCTTTCTCTGGAAGATGAATATAAACTTAAAATAGGCTCTTCAGGGGCTATCCCCGCACTTTTGACACTTCTCAAGGAGGGCACGCAGAAGGGAAAAGAAAACTCTGCTGCTGCACTTTACAAATTGTGCACTTGCTTCGGCAACCATGAAACGGCATTGGGTGCTGGAGTTGTGTCTGCAATAATTCCTCAAATGACAACAAAATTTCAAGGAGAAACATTACTGGAAGATGTAATTGGAATTTTAGGATCATTAGCAAAAAATCGTGAGGGGAATGCGGACATTCGAGCTGCAAGTGATGCAGTCCCAGAGTTGGCGAAAGTAATTGAGAAGGGATCAATAAGGGCACGAGGGAATGCAGCAGGAATTTTGGTGCACCTTTGTAAGGTAGAAAAAAAACATTTGATAGAAGCACATAAGCATAAAGTAATGGAGCCCCTCAAGTATTTGGCTGAAAATGGCAGCAGCGACCGAGCAAAGATAAAGGCTCAGGAATTGCGTGAGATGATTAGCCAGCTTGTCAAGTAAAAAACGTATATGTGCTGTATATGATGATCTAGATAAATTTTCTTTTTTTGAGATGATCTAGATAATTCATTTTCTTTGTGCTGTATAAGGAATGTACTTGAGCGAAGATTATGCAGAGATCTATCAATGGTAGAAAAAGGAAATACGTTTACAAGTCAATGACTTATTTTTGAATTGCATCTCTCAGTGGTCAGTAAATTCATTATTCCTTTAGAATTTCATTAACATCAATTTGGTTCGATACTACAAAAATCATGGATACTACCAAGACTATTTGAAATTGATCAATCTTAAGATTCTGCAATGAAAGCTAATTACAGAACCCTTGCTTGTATAAAGATGTTTACAATAATGCACACTACTGGCCATGCAAGTTCCATACTAGGATTAAAGTAGTTGCTGAAGTTCCACAACAGAAAACTAATATTACCAATTATGGAACGATGTGAATACCTTAACCTATAACTATCATACCAATTATTAGCTTCTCGGGACTTAATTGTTTTAGCGTCAAGCTTATCAGACTTTGTGTCTCCTCTAGAAAGCTCAATTGCATTAACTTTGCCGGAGTTTTTGGCCAACGTAATCACTATAAAATCTGTTAGAAACCGTTAGTTTCAGAATGAACAAAATTGATTATGCATAAGGAATTACAAAAAACAAAATTACAGAACACGAAATTGAAATCGTAAATAAACCTTAACCGTAGAATAAGAATAAATATTGAGGCTTAGTAATCTCATTAAGACATGATTTGTCCGCGATTGACAACCATCTCCCAAGATACAACAGCGGCAAGAGCAAACTCAACCGTGTGTAAAATTATATTATTGGAGCCTAAGAACTAGCAGCCTTATCCGAAAACATAAGGAAAACAATTTTTCTTAGATTTCTTTGTTGAAGAATAGAGTGAGAAACAAAACAATTAGGGATGCTTAAATAGGGACAAACTGCTTAAATAGGGACAAGCTGCAGATAAGAGCTTTAATCAGATATAATGACTGTAATTAATTCTCCTTAAAAGGAAATTAATATTAACACTGAAGAGAAACTGATGTAATTAATTCTTCATAAAAGAGAATTAAATAATACTAAAACTGAAAAATTGTTGAGACATTTTTTATTTCTGGATGGAAAAATATTGGGGGGAACTAAAAATAGGTCGTTCGACCGAGGATTTGCACTTTATAAACCCCTGTGCATGCAAGAGAGAGCCTTTGAGCTTATAATTTTACAATTATAGAATTGTCAAACTTTATAAACCACTACACAACCTTATAAATTAGCGATATGAGATTCTTTCCTTGTTCCATCCATTGTCCAACAATTCTTCTTTGTACCAAGTTCACTATGAGCTTCAATTTCTCATTCATGTTTAATCCATTTGAAGCATATAATATACCGTTGGAAAGCTCTTATTGCATAGAATACAATAACACATCTCATGTTATTCAAATCGTAACTTTCCCGATAGACTATCATGCCCAAAGTTAACTAAAAATCACTTTTCCAATGCCATAATATCCAACAATCCCTATATGAATGAAAATTGAAAAAACAATATGGACTTTTCCAAAATGTGAAGTGGCAATAAGACTTAACAGCTGATATCTGCTTAGATTAGGTAGGCTTCAACCCTTCAACCTTTCCCTTATACAAGTGTATTTACTTTACTAGCTGACTAGTAGACACGATGTCCTTGAATTATTTTGTCATTTGTGTAAATGATGACATACCTCACACAAATATCAACATAACACGGTTTTTAGTTCTCATGGTTATGTCCGTTGTGGTGACGTACATCTCTTGATTCTACAAGAGTTTTAGAGAGCTAAGCCACATTAGCCTCCTTTAAAGCGACTCCACTCCACTCCACTCTCACATAGGTGACCTCTTTTGCTCCATCTTTTGATACATAAAGAATCATTAAAAGCATAACTTAACTTTTTACACATTTCATCACTATTTATATCATAGGAACAAGTAAAGGGTTGAACCCCTATAGTGCCTTACAATGTCTATGCAATTAGGTTGCCTCATTGAACCTCGATATTAGGAATTCCAGTCAACAAGGTCGGATTTTCCTTCACATAGCTCCTTAAACATTTATGGCCTTCAAGCCCATTCTTCTCAATGCCTTATCAACCTGATCTCGATTCAAGCCTTTATAGTTAATGGACTCGTAGTGTTATCCTTTGACCCGACAAAGTCAATATATATATATACACACACACACACACACTTACTTAAAAAATGACGTAGTTTTGACATAATAGCATTCAGTAATTTTATATATACACACACACACTTACTTAAAAAATGACGTAGTTTTGACATAATAGCATTCAGTAATTTTATGGTAATTCAATAATAGATTTTACATACTCCCTCAAACCAACTTACTGATACCATTACCAAACCAAATTTATCTATTACCGATCTATAAATCATTGTTACCGAAATCAAGTAACCGTTTGCATTTTGGTTCGATAGTTCGGTTCGTACCGAATTTTACTCAACCATATTCTTTTGTTTTACTTTTAGTTATTTTTTATGGACTTTTTTTATTTTATTTTTATTGGTAATTGAATTTCTTCCTTCTTTTCATTCTGACACAAAATTGAAGTTTACTATACTTTTTAGCTATTATTGGATAACTACACTTATAATCCATAGATTATGTAAATTTCAAATTCTTAAATTTTGCACTAGATTTTGTTAGATCTCTTTACTAAATTCATTTAGTGTAACACCCCTTAATCTGACTATTTCTGGCCGAGCCAAGTTGTGCCACATTACATATTACATGGTATACAGATCATATTCTAAATTATTATAAAATATGGGTACATTTTTTTTTCTTCCATTCTAGCTTTGTTTGTGCTAACTTTAACTTCACAGTATATGTCAATCTATACTCTTGTTCTGGTGATACCTCAATGTTTCAACTTTTATACTTCTTTCGGAGACTTATAAGTTCAGAATAAACCAAACTTGCTGAGCAATTACGCTCAGTGGATACTTTAACTAATAAAAAGCACAAATAATTTAAATGTACATGCATAATTTAAAATATAATTGAAATACTTAATAAAATAATAATCAAATAAAATTCTTCTTTAAAATAATTGAATTGCTTAATTTAAAAACTTACTTGATTGGCTTGGTTAACTCTACCAAATATTTAAACAAATATATGTTAACTCAATGAATCACCCGAAGGCGTGAATAAATCACCCGAAGGCATGAATGAATAACCCAAAGGCATGAATGAATAACCTGAAGGCATGAATAAATCACCCGATGGCATGAATAACGGTTGTCACCGCAAATCATTCTCAACGGCTATTGCCATAACAAATCAATGGCCATAAATAAATCACCGGGAATAATCGATCAACCTTACATTAGCTCAGTTCAGCTAAATTCTAGTATAGCTTAAATCATTTTTATCATAATTTCCGATTTTTCAAAACCAATAATTTTCGTTATCAAATTCAACATAGATAACCATTTCAAAATCAACTCATTCCAACATTTATATTTATTCCAAATCATATTTTTCATTGACATAATCATCATAATTATTTATTTTATAAACATATTTATCATCATATTAAATATAAAAATCACATCTGACCATTTCAAAATAATCAACATAAAAATTTTCAATCACATTTATGAAATAATATTTTGTATTATTTTTAAATCAATTATACATCTTAAATACTCATTTCAAAATTAATACTTTTTCATTATATGAAATACCTTTCCATAAATCATTTTTAAACCCATATTAATTTCATAATATTTATTGAAAACTCTTTTATCAACTATATATATTATATTTTTTGTTAAATTTGTCATGCTTTAGCAAAAATATACTTAATTCAATTTATATACTTTTATATATATATATATATATACTTTATTTACTTATATTTACTTTCAAAATACCAACTCTTATTAAATCATATCTTTTTAAAACACTTGCTTTTAAATAGAAATCATTTTTAATAAAATATTAAAAACAACTATAATCAATTTCTCATAGTTATATTTATATTTATAATTTCTCAAATTATTATTATTTTTGTCAAACCACATAAGTGATTTATTCTATTAAATAAAAATCTCAAACGTTTATTTTAACTTATCTTTTATATATATATATATTCAATTCCAAACATCATTTATTTAAATAATCATAATTACTTAATATTATTTTTGTTGTAAACATTAATGGACCCAACTTTATAATGAATATCTTAAATTTATTTAAATAATCATAATTACTTAATATTATTTTTGTTGTAAACATTAATGGACCCAACTTTATAATAAATATCTTAATTACTTAAATTATAAATTTTGAAATTAAACCAGTTATTAACTTTAAAATAAATAATGCAAATATTAAAAAGCATGCATGAAAATAAAATTTACAGCTTTCCACAGTTAAAGTATCAAACATCGGTCTCCGTCATTACGTTTCCTTATTCTCTATGTCATCGAACTGTTCTTTGTCCTATCATTATTCATTTATCCAAAGTCCATAAGGTATTGTCCATATATTGGTATTAAATTTCCATATTTATTTATTACTTGGATAATTATTAAGTTATATTTTTTTGTTAATTGTCCTTAAAATAATGTCTATTAGGAGATTGTCCAAATAAAAGTCCAATTCAATAAATATTGTTGAATAATTAAGTTAAACTCATTTAATAAACATTTTAAACTTAATCTTGTTGTCCTTAATATTTATTTAAGTCATTAGAATATTTAATCTAAATAACAATTTAAATTTTTCACTAATCAATCTATAAAATATTCATTTAATAATTTTTTTTTTCAATTAAACAGTTTATAATAATTATTTTAACTATATTAAATGTAATTTGTACCTTTAATTAATTTATTAACACCCCAAAATTATTTTATTTCAAAAATAAACTTAATTTATTATTTAATAAACTGATTGGATAAAATTGAAAAGCTAAAATGAGTTTTAGAGGTCAATACCTAAATAAAATATAGGAGGAGGGACGAAGTTGTAACATGGAAGAAACTTTTGGGAGTCACCACGCGATTATCAAAAAACTGAAGCGCCGAAACGAAACTTTGCCACCAAAACGCAACCAGAAGCCGCTATTTTGATCATCCCTGTCGCCTGTTTCTCTGTAATTCGGATCGTGCGATCCGATTTTGGATCCAAGGCCCAATAGCGTTTCTGCCAACGACCGTCGACCGGATGGGTACTGGTTGACTCCTTTCTTCGTCGCCGGTTGACTCGTAATCTCATATCGGACGAAAAGTGACTGGAAGTTGAAGGAACACAGTTTGAAGATTTCGGGCTACCCGCCTATGATATGGGTAATCCGACTGGATATCTCTACTACGACCACCATTCAGGCATTTCTTGACTCTATCTTGCTTACCGGAATCCCAGGGATTGATTTCTTGCTTTAGTTTCTAAAGATGACTCTCGGATAGAGATTTTGCCCAAATTATTTTCTCCTGCCAGGTTGAAATGAAAATGGCAGTATTTCTTTATCCTTCCTTTCTACTTTCTTATATAATTAGTATTTAATTCTTCAATTCAGCAACACATGTGAGCCTAATTTGTCAAATTTTGTTTTCTTCAAACTCCATCACACATTTTTATTTCTTTGTCTGCAATAATTTCTTCTTTCTGTCACTTATTTCTTTTCTTTTTTTTAATTTTCTAATTTAATTTAATCTATTATTTAATTATCTCATTATTATTAAAATATCTTTCAACTAAAATGACCAAAATACCATTTACTATTCAGACAATTTACATGAAATTTTACTGAGCTAAATTTTGATTTAGAGTCTCACCGCATTTTACCGATGTCGGTAAAAATTGAAAATTACTTCTGTAACGAAACCCTATAAAATTTACACTCAAATCGCTCGTCTCAGAGTCTAGATTCCAAATATCAATATTTTAAAACTTAATTCCGCACTTAAAATTTTCGAGGATCAAAATGATTAAAATGCCTTCAAAAATTTTATTGCTAAATTAGTCGTTTCATCAACATTTAAAAATCAGGATATTACATTTAGGTTCTTACATTAGCAATGAATATAAGTATCATTTAGAATAAATGTTTAGGGTGTTTGTTAATCGCTTAATAAAGCGATTCGTTGATATTTATGTGTTTATTAATGAACATGTGAATGAATTAGGGGTGGGCAAAAATAACCGTAAACCAAAAACCGAACCGAGCCGAAACCGAATCGAAAATCGGTTAACCGAAGTATTCGGTTCGGTTTTCGATGTTAAAAATATAAAAACCGAAATTTTCGGTTCGGTCTTCGGTTTTAAATGTTTTAAAACCGAACCGAACCAAACCTAACCCCCCTCTATATATATACCTATCTTTCATTCCAGACACCCTACTTTCCAATTGCAGCCGCCTCCTTCATTTCTATGTCTCTCAAAACTCTCTTCTTTCTCTACTTTTCCAATTCCACCGACTTTCTCCTCCTCCATCTCAACCGCCTCTCTCTCCTTCTCCATCTCAAAACTATGTAAGCCTCTGCCTCCATTATTTCCTAGTTCTAGCAATTCTTTGGTGGGTTTGATTTGTAGATCATCTTATGCTATTCTATAATGTTTTCCCTGTGATTGTGGTCAACGCCATCAAGCTGTGAAGCCCTACCAAGTTAATTTTGTTTATGTATTTCTTATTATTCTATCTTCTCCCTCTGTTTCTTTTCAAAAAATATATATATATTTGGATTTTTTTTTTTTTTGCTAACAAGTGTAATTTTTTTTTTTTTTGTGCTGTGCTTTTGTATTGTCACTAATATATATATATATATATTTTTCTTATACTATGGGTGCGGGTGTTAGCAATGCTTATGTATTTTCCTATTGGGTTTAGTTTTGTTGATTTTTTTTTTTCCGTAATTTTCCTATTGTAATGAGTTATGTGCTTTTCTATTGTATTTTTCTATTTGGTCTAGTTTTGTAATTATTTTTTTTTATTGGCTGGACGAAGATTTATTAGATGGGCTGCCTTCACTGGATTTCTTCATAAATGTTTTGATCTACCAAATTTGCAAAAGAAGCCTTCACTATTTTAGTTATACCCTTTTTTTCTCACAAGCATCACATAATAATATGTAAATAATGCTCCTGCTTACTTTTTTTTTCTTTCCCATTTTTTTGTCACTTTTTCTTGAATGCGTTTGGTTGCTGGGAAAATGTGGGAAAATAAGCAGAGCTGGGAAAATGTGGGAAAATAAGCAGAGCTGGGATTTAACATATTAATTTTAATTTAATCTAACATATTAATTTTAATTTAATCATTTATGTTTTTTTATTTTCGGTTTTTAACCGAACCGAATTATTTGATTCGGTTGCTATTCAGTTTTACTGTTATCGGTTCGGTTACCGATTTTATAATATTCAGTTCGGTTTTATTATCGTTTACTCTTTTCGGTTCGGTTCGGTTCGGTCAACAGAATCGAAAATGCCCACCCCTAGAATGAATATGATATAATAGGGGTCCGCTTGGCATTATTAATGAAAACAAAAGACCAAGTGATAGTGTTGGGTATGTTAAGTTTGGAATGATTTATGATGAGTTTAATATAAGGTAAAATGTATTTTAGATAATGTTTGAACTCCTCTCCATGGTGAAGGAGGAGATTTATTTAATTTTGTGCATTTACTTAATAATGATATGAGTTGGATGATTGTTTATAATTGTAAATGAGTGATTAAATGAAAGCGATTAATTATTTTCCACTTAGATTTAAACGACGTTAGTCTCATTAATAAAATGGATTTCTTTAATAAAATTGGTTTAGAAAGTTTAGGATAACTTAAATGAGACTGTTTTCCAGTCGTCGTTTTGACAAATTTCGAAGCAGTGTATCTAATTTCTTTGCCCAAAATATTTTAGTTCAAAAACCACGTTTGCTTTAAAATAATAAAATAGAGTCAATTTGCATTTTAAAAGAACTTAAAAGTGGTTCAATAAAATAGAGTCAATTTGCATTTTAAAAGAACTTAAAAATGGTTCCTGAAATGGATGACGACTGTAAAAATTATTTTATAAGATTGACAAAAATCGGCATGCGCTATATTTAAAAAATTGGTATTATCAACACTTTCAAAATAAATCAAATTTCACAATCACCAACCTTTAATTTTATGGGGTTAAAACAACAGGCCTGCACTTAACATTCACTCTCTTGCAAGCAAATGCAGGTAAAAGAACTGTAATTCATAAGTATACCTCTAGCTTTTTGTCCTCTTTTTCGCCAATGTTACATAAACTGTATTTAAAACAAAACAGGGCATGGGTAGAATTTGCTCTTTGCCAAAGAGTGTGAAACCGTATGTATGCAGGATGGAAACTTACACCGTTTGACAAACATATAGATACACAGTTAATCCACAATCAAACCAACACGTGAAGACAATGTAAATATTAATATTTATCATATTACATATAAGAATTTTACACAACATATTGTTGGAGTAATTGGCAGCTGAAGATGATTAAACTAATTTGAGTGAAATATGAACAGAAGTAAAGAAGCTGGAATTTTATTAATGCTCTTGCAATATGAACCACGCAACAGAGCATAACAGAGCATGCATTTATAGGCATGCAGATAACTACAACGGCTATATAAAAAAATCAAAACAAATCAGCAATAAATTAGCTAACAGTTCCTAAAAACTTGAGATATTTCTAACTTCCAGCTGACTTATTCAAATCCCTAAAATTTCGAATCACTCTTCAACACTCCCCCTTGATTCAAAATTAGTGACTCCCATCTTTCTTCTAAAATAGCAATGCTTTTGAACAGACAAGGATTTAGTTAGAATATCTGTCAGTTGGTCTTCAGTTTTGCAATATACAAGTTTAATCTCCTCTGCTGCTACAAGTTCTCTTATGAAGTGATGCTTGATTGCTATATGCTTGCTCCTTCCATGATGGACTGGGTTTTTGGCCATTGCAGTTGCAGATACACTATCACACTATATCTCAATTGCTTCTGTTTGATACATTCCTAAGTCAGTTAACACCTTTTTGATCCATAGAGCTTGACATGCAGCTGCACCTAAGGCAATATATTCTGCTTCACATAAAGAGAGTGCCACACTTCCTTGTTTCTTTGAACTCCACGTTACCACCCCTGAGCCAAGACTGAAGCAATGTCCAGTTGTACTTTT
>CATIWJ010103204.1:0-15408 GCA_949640765.1 Croton laevigatus
CCAAAATAGAAAATGGATTCGATACAATTTTTTTGTTTTGTTTTGACTACTACTTTAAAAAAGAGTTGGTTGTCATATCTCGGTAATAGGGTTTATTATTATTTTTTTATTGGTATTGGTGAAAAAGTAAGTTTTTTAAAGGGTCAGTAATTATTTATTATTATTTTTATATTGGTATTGGTGAAAAGTGGATTTGTATTGGTATTGGTGAAATAGTAAATGTAAAGAAATGAAAAAAACAGAGGTAGTAATTATTATAGTTCCTGTCTCTTTGCTTTCAGATTTACACATGTTTGTCTTTGCAGGGACTAGGGTATCTGCATATTGGGAGGATCAATGGATCATATTTTAGTTGTTCCCTACAAAACAAGAGCTCAGGAGTCAGGAGTAGATGGTAAAATGGCCAATGGAGCTAGGGCCTTCGGTTGCGCAGATACTATAATTTCTTTTTTCGAAAAAAAGGGAAAAGGAAAAAATGGTAGCTCTTAGGTTTCATTCTGCAGGATTCCTATTTCTTGTATTTTCTTTCAGTTTCTAGTTGACCAAACTAAGGCCTACATTACAATGTCAACAAGTTTATTTCAGTTTGTATTTTGGATATATCACCAAAATGATCTAACCCTCAAGTTTGAATTCAATGGACTGGTAAAATTATTATTTATGGGCTTCTGTTTCGTATTTCAATTTTTATACCTCCCGTTAAAACTTGTCATACTAAGAGCATCTCCAATGGACTCTTTATTTAAATAAAATTCTCTATTTTTGAGAGTCAATAAAAAAAAAAAAAGTCTCCAATAAACTCTTTATATTTATATTTTAGATTAGAGAGTTGATTTGACTCTTTATGTGTAGTGAGCCAAACTAACTCTCTATTCTAAAATATTTCAATTCCCTATACTATATATTAATTGATATCTATTTCTTTATTAAAACTAATTTTCTCTTCATCTTCTCAATGCAAATATAAAGAGGGAAAAAATTAAACATTAAATGTTTATTAGATAAAGATTGAAAATATAAAGAGTCTATTGGAGTTGTACAAATTTATTTACTCTTTATATTTAAAGATTTTTTAAAATGCTCTTTATTGTGCAAAAAATGTTCTTTATAATAAAAAAAATACTATTAGGGATGCTCTAATATTACAATAATGTGGTAAGTAATTCGAGGCAAAACCTGTATTTACTATTTATTGAGACAATCAGAACCATATTCCTTGAAAAGCCAGGATGACCCTCTCAAAAGGCTCCATCCATTTTATAATTTTATATTATATGTATATGATACATCGATGTTACAAGCAATGGCATTTCCTACTTTCTTAACATCAATCCCAACGAAATACCGTTCTACGAGCACAGGAAACCAAAAGCATAGCATGTACACCCAACTCAAATTTAACAGATAAGAAATTTTAGACGAATGAAGGGAGAGATACCGAGTAACGCAAAATCCATATACTATTATTATTATTATTATTATTATTATTATGTCTTCAGCCGCTTTTGAGTATGATCCAAGTCCTCACCATTGCCCGTATTTCTAAGATGTGTCGCTGCATGATTGCTTGACTGGGGGATCTGAGGATCCTGCAAAATCATAAGTGAAATGACGGACTTTATAAAAGCTTTCTTGCAAGGACTAATGTTTGTTTACCATCAAATTAACCAGCTTTATACCTTAGAAGTAGATGTTCCCATTGTCAGCCCTCTATTTGCCCTCTTTCCTAGATCAATCTGCACCGAGATATTGGCCTGTGATAAATCAACGCCAGAATTCTGCAATGCTTGTGTAATACTGTTGAACAACCTGTTTTTCATGAATGTTGTATGAGTCAGTGCCTTACACTGTAGCCAACCAGAAGGAAGGCTTTCAAAATAATTGAATCAATCAACCCACCCTTGAGAGTAAATGCTTGAGATGCTGATTGTCCCCCCTTCAATTGGCAGCCTCTCCTGCTGGTTGTGCAGATCAGTCAGCATAGGAAACTCAGCTGAATATGCATCAGGGACAGACTGCTGAAGGGAATGTGCAACAGCTACATCGCTTCGAACAGGAGTAGGCATTGTTGTCTGCAGGGACATGGGAAGAGGTATCGTGCTTACCTCTTCCGGCTGTTGTTCAACTGTTTTGCAAGCAACATCTCTGCTAGGTTCACATTCTACTTGATTCTGTGAGCTTGTAAGCATGGTAGGGTCGAGGGTGATGCTATTTTCATCAAATTTTCCTAGAACTGTTGACCGTGGACCAGAACCATTTTTTAATGTTTGTGGGTGCCCCATAAAACTTTGAACACGCCAGTGACTATTTCTCTGTTTAAAAAGGGAAAATAATTAGTTAATTATGAAGTTTCCAAATAGAAAAAGTAAGCTACAGTGATCAAATGAACATGAAAGATAAGATGCATTGATTTTAAATAAGATGCAGAAGTAAGCCTTTGGATGACCCAAATACAGCAAATGCAAAAGCAAAGTCCATCAAAACCAACTGTTAATTAACTCAATCAGAACACCTCTAGGTGAGTAGGAGACTTGAGGAATCACGATTCAACCGCCACATCCTTCCCAAGGAAAAGAGGAGTGCATTGCATCACAGATGTGAATTTCCAATCTCAAAATGGTTCTCTAAGCTCCCTAGTGTCTTCTACTTATTCCTCAATGTAGGCTTGGGTTTATGTGCAGTAGGCTTACAATATATTAGACAAATCGAACATCACAAAATCTAGCCACCTCCACTTGCAGGTTAAGAGGGTTATCGAAGATATTAAATTTGCCCTTTCCAATTTTACAAGAATTGCTATTCTAACAAGTTCATCAGAAGAATTTGTTTGACTATTTTTTAACCATAGCTTGATCATGCATCATAAAAGCCAACGAGTTCAGTATGTGAAAATCCTCCATTAATTCATCCTGTATGCACTAGTTTCTTTGAATTTGAAAACCAATCGTATCCAGGATGAAGCAGAATGCATCTCAAGTATAGACTCACACAATGAGTACTACTCAACCCACACAAAATCAAATGGGTCGGAACTTGCAAGGAAGTCATATGGATGATAAAGCATTAGAAACTTACCCATGGCATTAATTTTGTCAGTTCAGAACTCCAACCCTGGTATGAACCTTCGTACTTTTGCACCTTCTCCTGTAGGTACTGCACATATTCAATCACCTACAGACAAAATATTAATATTTAGTCGAACTGTAAAAGTGGAGAAACTGATATTACATCAATGCTATAGCTGATTCCCATATATAAGACATACCTCCAACAGAAATGATGCTGTATCTCTCTTCTGATCACTATGAGGTATAAGATCTCTTAATATCTGAAATCTGGAAGAAATAAATTATAGTACTTAAAGCTATATCAATTCTTGTCATCCACAAAGTTTACAAGCACTAACTAATGTTCATAAAGTTTCTAAATCCATCCATGAACTCTAAAATTTTAACCAGCTTGACTTGCAAGTTGCAGCCTTGGTATATTTTGTAGTCCCAATGAGAAAAGGTACATACGCACCGCAATTTTCAAATAAATCTATAAGTATGGGACCGCAGCTTTTTAAGTAACACTACAAATTCTATTATGCAGTTGCATAGATGTGTGTCGATATTTACTGACCTCTAGTACAGACAGATGCCGATCAAAATATAACAAGCGCAAGAATATCTCATAGGAGTTTTTCCAACGTATAATGAGCCTTAAAATTACCATGGACCTATTAATTGCTAAGGAATACCATTTTTTGTACAAAAATTTTGTTACAGCAAAAAGTATGTCGAAAAACCAGCAAAGATCAGGAAACAAGAAATATGCAGAAACTACCAAGATAATGAAAAGAGACTTAATTTTGAACATCCAATAAGGAATTTCTTTTTAAAAAAATTTTTGGTCACAAACCAGACTCAACCATGCTTGAAAATAACAGTAGAAGTTTTAAAAGCATTGAAAAAATTGAAGCAACTCCGGTCGATTCAACTAGCATTTAGTCCCAAATTACTTGGAATTGTTAATGTTTAAAGGGTTTAGTTCAATCCATTGAAAACTTATAATCATAAACTGCAGAACTAACCAGGAACACAATGGATTGACATAATGCCCCTAAATCCACAAATGATCAACAAAAATGAACAACTACTTATTTTCAAGTAGAAGTTAGATAACTGTCTACTCCATCTAACAAATATCAAGTTATATTATTTACAAGAATACCAACAAAATCAAATGCAGCGATAGCAATAGAAGCTTAATTTCTGTACCGAACATTCTTCACCAAGAAGATAGAAAATACATGGCAAAAACACAAAAATGAATGCTATCATTTATCTATTTATATAGCACAAAGTGATTGCCAACTCTGAGGATAATAACGAACCTCTCATTGATCTTGCTCCTCCTTCGCTGCTCAGTGACTGAATGTTTTGATCTCATTGCATTTGCCTTATCACTATTCTTCCCATCT
Source organism: Croton laevigatus (assembly GCA_949640765.1). NCBI lineage: Eukaryota > Viridiplantae > Streptophyta > Magnoliopsida > Malpighiales > Euphorbiaceae > Croton > Croton laevigatus. The sequence goes on from CATIWJ010103204.1 coordinate 4,466, forward strand.
ACTCCCATATAAAAATCCCACATCAAGAAAATTTCAATTAAACAAAAAAATGAACGAAACTGAATACCCGTCGAGAAATAACACTAGTTCAACACCCCAAAACATAAAAAGCTCAAAAAATCACTACATGCCAAGAACTAAAAAGAGAAATAGCAATAGCTCAAGAATTTCAAGATATGAGAAACTTAAAAACTATGCTCAACGTGGAGCAAATTTCCATCACCCTTATGAATCAAATGGAGCTGGATCTAATATAACACTAAAAAGCATACCTTTACTAGTATTGGTATTACTACTGGTGGTGTTATTAACTACTGCCGAAGAAGGTCCATCTTTTCTGGAACCAAAGTCTTCTTCGTCATAATCTTCTTCGTCGTGATTTTGATTTCCTTTTCCCCTCATTACTATAGTCCTATATTACGAAACAGAAAAGCATTCAAAATTCGGATTCCCAGAAAAGAAATAATAAAGTTCCTGATTTTCTCGTGCACATATGAAATAAACGAAAGAACAGATATATTAAGAAAAAGGAAAATAATAAAAACAGATGGAGAAGGTCACCTAGCGTAATTCAATGATTTGGAAGTTGGATAGTGGCGGAGGGTTCTTCAACGTTTTTGTGGTTTCTTGTTTTTCCGGTGAGGTGAGAAACGCCGTGGTTGGGCTGCTACTCCGGTAATTTGGTTTGGATGTCTATTTGTTCGTGAGTTAGGAACTGAGGCAGCTCCGTGTTTTTTTTTTTCCCGTTTTATTTATTTATTTTTTAAAAATGGAGTACAAAATCACATGTGGGTTAGTTATTGCTTTTCCCGTGAGCTTGACCCTTCTTTTCCTCGTAAGACTTAAATCTCAATTTGGTGCTCCAACTTAGCTTCAACATTCAAAATGGCCCAAAAATTAACTCCTTTTACAAATAAGTCCTTAAAAATGTATATATAATTTATTTATCTACATGACTACAACTAATAAATGGAGCTGTGATATTAAGAATAAGTAAATGAAATTGTATAATTTATTTTGGTAGTGGAAAAAACAACAATAAGGATGAAAATTAAGTTTGCTGCTACGATGAAAAAAAATTAAAAATAATTTTCTTTTTAAATTGAATTATATAATTTTATTTACGTTTTGAATAAATTATATTTTGATGACCCTCTTTATGTTTGAAAAAGCAATAGTATTCCTTTGGAGTGAATTTATAATAAAATTTGGGACCTAATAAAGACATCTTAAAGTGCATGTAATGAAATCGAAATTGCTTGCATTTTAAGACACAACTTTCATTTAATTTCAGTATTGTGTTTTTTTTTTAAGAAAAAAAAAAGTTAGATATAATCATTTCATAATTATTACATTTTATGATAATTTTTAATTAAAATTCATCTCATTTTAAAAAAAAAAATTTAAACTGTATCTTTTTGTAACACGTAATATAATATTTGGCGGTTTGTAAGAAAATGAGAAAGGGTCGGGACTTGAGGGGTACTGGATGGAGGCCTGTGGTTGTTCACGTGATGTGTAGGAGTAAGCCTGTGAAACATTAGGTGACACTCTCACGTTCTTCACGTGCCCATTGCTTCCCATTGGCCCAGTCCGTAAATTTGGCCCAGTCCACTTTTACTATTAAGGACAAATATATGATTCAAATTTAGATATTTATAAAATGAAAATTATAACATTTGTCCCTAATGTTTGTAATAATATACTGTGTTTTATCTCTATAATTTAAAAAATATTTCTTTTTATCCTATATTTTACTTCATTTAACTAATTTTTCCTTCTGTTGTTTTTTTTCCTAATATCTGTTAATTATGTTGTAAACTTATCCAATTATCCTTCCAAACCTTCCTTTGTTTCGTTCCCATTGAGAGAGATTAGGGATGGACATGGGCGGGGCAGGCGGAAGTGGGGATATATTTTCCATCCCCATCATACATATATAATTTATTTCTTATCTCCATTCCATGTCATTCACGGGATAATTTTTCCCCACGAAATGGGATTTCCCAATTCCCATTTCAAATTTAAAAAGAATTATTAATATTAATTTAAATTAATTATTAGATCACAAAATAAAAAAATAATACTTTTAATTTATATACTATAAACCAATAAAGAAAATAATATATTAATAATCCATAAAATTTAAAATAACTATTAATAAATTCACATTTATCTTTTTATTAAAAAAAATCTAAATTTAAAATATTATAATTAAAATTCTCCATATTTAACATTAAATATAATTTTAACAAAATTAACATCATATCACAACTTCGAATTTTTTATTGATAGCGAGACACAAAAAAAATAGATTGGTAGACTTCAAAAAATATATCACAACTACGTTTAATTTTTCTCTACATAAAAACAAAAACTAAAGGTTGAATATTATATATTAGCGTGTCCCTATGGATCGGGGATGCGGATCATGGGACAAGAGTATAAAATCCATTCTCATCCCATTTTTACTAATAGAAAAATATCATGCCCCGTTCCAGCTCAAATGAAAAAAAAATAATAGAAATTTACCTCTTTATTTGGGCCGGATTCCCATGGCCATCCCTAAGAGAGATGAGACTGTGAAGTCAGAAAGAGACAAGAAGCAGTTACCTGTGAAATAGAAGAGGATGACTTATGGTCGTTTAATAAACAAACCAAACAGTTCGAGATCCGTTTGGTATTCCGTTTGAAAAAACTCGATTCGATTCGAATTCAAATTTTAAACGAACTGAACTTTTGAGCTCCAATATTTCATGATACGAAATCTACAACTCAGCCGTTTATTTCCAAATGCTGCTCCTAAAAAATAACCTAAACGCAACTAGTTCTCTTCTTCAGTTCTCTCTCTCGCCGTTCTCACTGTCCAAACATCACTGTTAGAAGCGCAAACCTCAGCTCCTCTTCACCGTCCGACCACCGTCTAACCCACAACCCTTCGACCTCTGTCACCTACAACCGTCGTTTCACTTTGTTGAACAGTCGCAAGTTCAGATTTTTTGCTTTTGCGATTCATCCCCACCATTCTGCACCTCCTTTCAGTCACCAGCTCATATTATCGTCGTTTCCAAGTGGGTTCTGGACGTACTGCTCCAGATGTTTAGTCATCGCTCCGTTCGTTTCCCCAAATCGTCATCTCTGATGGTCGCTTTATTTTTGGATATGTGCTTTCTTGCTGCATATATTAGTAATCGTTAGACTCGACTTTCTTGCTGCATATATTAGTAATCGTTAGACTCGACTGAGTTTAGGCATTGTAATTGGAACTCTTGGAGTTCTGATTCTGGGTCATTCTACTTATTCAACCATTCAATGTATGTAATCCCTAATCCAATATCCTGAAAATCTTCTCGAATTTTTGTGGGTTCTTTAGTATTGAAAACGCTTTTGTTTATTAAATTCATTATATCTGGTCTGGATGCAAATAGAGGTCTACTGAAGATTATGGAGGAGGAATTTTCAGGACCTCCTATGAATGTGAGTTTTCTATTGCTTTTATTATTATTATTATTTTTTTCATGTAGTTTGATTATTTGTAGTTTTTCTGCTGATGGGTTTTTGGATTGATGCAAAATTTCCCTTCTTTTTGGTTGAATTGCAGGTTGTGGCAGAGTAGTTTCTTGGTTAGTGTTCTGTTTATGGGCAGCTTTAACTGTACCAGAAAAGTTCAGATCCATTCATCCTGATTCTGATGAAAATAGGTATTATTTAATTGTCCCTTTTGCTTGCATTTTGCTAATTGATTAACTTCAATGGATTTTAGACTATGGGGGTTTTTGTGCCATTCTCAGTTGAGAGCTTTTGTTTTTCTTTTGTAAAAATTAGTTGGGATGATAAATCCTTGAAATTCATTTTATGTTAAGAGTGTGGTTCCTCCTACAATATTCTTTGACTATGGACTTTGCACCTTCAAGAGGCTACATGAAAACTTTGATTCAACTGACTTGGAATAGATGTTCTGCCTGTAAGAACTATTGAAGTTGATATTTCAAAGAACTGTGGCTCGCATGTTCCAGTATAATTGAAAACACAAGACTAGTCAGTGCAACTGCTGGTTGTAAGCTTTTAGGATGTGAATTGATATCATATAGCTTGAACTTCGAAAGGGAGATGAAATGAAAAATCAGTTACATGTTTCGGTTGATCTTACATCAAGTTGATTAGTAAGATTTGTATGCAGTTGCTGCATCAATTTATGCATCCTTTTAACCTTGTTCCTCCCTTTAAGTGCTTCCTACAAGAGTGTTTTTTTCTGTATATTCTAAGAACTTCCTGCTGTAGTCATTAGTTTTTTTTTGGACTTGAAATTTTTGTGAATCTACAAGTGTGAAAGCTGTAATTGCTTTAGAACGACGTCAATCTCTTATTAGTTTGGAAAATTCTAAGGGAAAATTATAAGTCTTTGCTCTGTGGGTCTTGACCAATGATTCATTGGGTTTGATAAATTATAGATTCTGAGAATGCCTATAAATTGAGTTGCATTATTTGCAAGTCATAATTCTCTTTAGGAGATGGACCATATTTGTTTTGATACAAAATAAGAGTGGTTTGTTATGGATATGGCAGATGCACGGCTCGTTTCAATTGACTTAATAGTCATAATATTGGATTTAAGCTAGTTGATTGACTTAATAGTCATAATGTTGGATTTAAGCTAGTTAAACCTAAGGTTCATCAATCGTGCTGTTTAAGATATTGACGACTTGATGTCACCTTGAACTTGCTTGCTTTGGACTAAGGGTTCATACACTTGGTAGAAGTTATTCCTATTTTCAATACAGTTGCTATTCTTGTAAACATGCCTTAGGTATGGATAAAGCTTGGACTGGTTGTATGCTGAAACCTGAACTCACATTTCTGTTGTTGGTTGACAAATATCACTTTGTTAAGTTATTTACCTTTTTAAACAACACTGCTGATTTCTGGATAAATTTTGGTAATCACTTCCAATCCTAATATGTATGCTTTCTACACCCGTGAACTGTATGTTTGTAGAGTTGTTTGAAAAATGATACTGTTGCTGCTATTTTTACAATTATAATGGCTTATTGACTCTCAAATTTTGCTGATTTTGATTTCAGGATGGTTTTGTTGCCAGCTAATATGGACTTCATGGTTTTCAAAGTATTTCCTTTGGAAGTGGCAAAATTTGGGAGCATATGTGAATCTGGTGGCATACTACATATGTGAATCAGTCCTCAGCTCCTTTTATGTTGAACAAAACATGTATTTTGATAGGAATATTGGGCCAATGCCTTATTTGGTGTACAGCCGCAGAAAGAAGAATGAAGAGCAGAAAGAAGAGTGAAGAGCAAGATAAGAAGCCACATCAGCAAGTTAGTTAGGATCATAGTGCTATTATATAATGAGAGAATATTTGTGAGAGGGGACATCTTTTGGTTATTGATCATTTTGTAATGGGCAGTGTATCTGCACGGGCATAGTCTGAGGGCTGATTATTTCAATCATTGTTATCTTCCTTCTTTTGTTATCAATACTTTTCCATTAATATCACACTAACTATCCTCCATTTCCATCTTTTTTTGTAATGATAGAGATTAGAACGTAACAAGAAAGATTAACCAAGAACAATAGAGAAATAAATGTAAATGGAGGATGGTTACTGTGATATTAATGGAAAAGTATTGATAACAAAATGAGGAAGATAACAATGACTGAAATAATCAGCCCCCAGGCTATGCCCGTGCAGATACATTGCCCATTAAAAATTGATCAATAACCAAAAGATGCTTTCTCTCACAAACATTCTCTCATTATATAATAGTACTATGATCCTAACTAACTTGCTGATGTGGTTTCTTATCTTGCTCTTCACTCTTTTTTCTGCTCTTCTTTTTTGCGGTTGTACACCAAATAAGGCATTGGCCCAATATTCCTATCATATTTTATTAATTTATTTTCATATATATTATTTGGATATTATTATCTTCTTGTGAAAAAGAATCGTATTTCATTAATGACTATGCATTTTTCTGCAAAGTTTTCCTCCACCAGCTAAGTGGTGAATACCACTCTAGGGAAGTCCGTAAGAGTGATGAGCAATTTTAATAGTTATGGAGATGGTTGAACACATACATCATTGGAATTTCTATTGCAGCAGAATAAAGAACATTTAGACACCAATAAAACCAGAGATCTTCCTCAATAAGATCATTTTCAGGGTTTAGATGGTAGCAAATGAGAAAGGGTATTCATTTTTTAATAGGATTGGATTTGTTATGTGGTTTTTCTTTAGATGGACCAAATATGAATAGTAGAAGATATGAGTTTTCTCAAAGTTTTTGAAATCGTCGAGTGTAGAGAAATGGTAGTTTGGAGGGAAAGTGAGTTTCTTTTGTGCAGTTGGCCATGGGACTGAAGGTGCCATGAAGATCAGAGGAATGGTGGCAAGGATGGTGACTATATTCATAGGCTTAGGTTTGAAGAGGTCTAGACAATAGGTTAGGAATGAGGTCTCTTGTAGTATAAAACCGATCAGAAATTAAATTATTTAGGCCAATAACATATTTTAGTCTCTAAAAGTATGTTCGATTGTGATTTTTAGTCTCTAAAGTAACTAGTTTCACCTTTTAGTCTCTAAAGTATTTAAAAAACTAAGCTTCGCACCCTCTGTACACTAATAAACGGCGATTGAAAGTAAAACTAACTGAAGGCGTGTCAATCATGGAGAAACTCTGACCTGCTTATACTAAATGCCACTGTTTTCATTAAAACTTCACAGCACCCATCAAAATGTCGTTGGTTTCAGAGAACAGAAAACCTAAAAGCCAAAATCAGCACGAGCAACAGCAAAATTCCCAAATTTCTTTCCCTTTTCCTTTGGTTTTCCTTCTCCACTCGATTTGGCTGTTTCTCTCGATTGAGACAGAGAGCATCTTCTTGTGGTCCCTTGGATGGAGGTTGACATTTTTTAAACACTTAGACAAGTGCTGTCATTGTTGATTTAATTGCTGGCAGTGGTCCCGAAGAAACCCATGTTAGTTTTATATTCATCGTTTTACTATTAACAAATGCAAGGTGGGGTTCAAATATGCCTGAGTTGGCTTTCCTTTTTGTATTTTAATGCATGAAATGGAGGGGTTTTCGTTATTGACGAGTTAATTTTTGAGGAGTTGAGGGCTTTCCTTTTTGTTTAGGCTAGTTTAGATTTTTCTTGTCAAATTTTTACTAAATGTTTCTATTTACTGGAGAAGTAGAGGACATGGAGGATCGTGGTGGTAACTCTCAAGTACCAATTTTTGTCTCCTTTATTATTTTTGTTCCCTTTTCTTGCTGAGGCATGACATTTATATCAAAATTCGTCTCAATCACGTGACTTGCTATTAGAAACCTCAAATGCTGCATGAAGGATCATGATTCATGTCATTTGAATTGATAGTCAAATCATACAAAAATAGGCTAAATTTGTACTTTTGCTGATATCTTTGCATTTCAATAGTTCTAGCTTGAATTTGGTGAGCAAATAGTTGAAAATCATTCAAGTGAAAACCGATAGCACATATATAACATATTGAAAGTAATATGTGCTTTTTGTGGCTCAAATCTTAAAGTAGTTTAAGTGATCCTAAAGTTTGATTCCTACATCTTAGGGGTTCAAGTTTCTTCTTGAGCTTTTTCTTTCTTACTGGCAATTGGAAAATTTCTTTTTAATTGGCTGTTTGCTTATGGTTTTTGATTCTTGATTTGATTAGTGTTTGATCTTTTTACTTCCTTCTAGCTAATAGGGAAGATGATCATGGTAAAGGTAGCATTTACTTGAGGGGCCACTGGAGCTATCCACGGCAGAGTCTTTTTTTTTTTCTTTGAGAATCGCTATCCATGGCAGTGTTAATTTGTTTGATTATTGATATTTATTTTAATTGCATGTAGTATGTTAGTAAGCCACATGATAAACCACTTTAAGTCTACAAGAGGTTCACCCATGGTCTGAGCCGCAAGTCCAAATGTTAAATTGGTCATACAGTTATCAAGTTTTCAGTAATGATTTCTGTCCAGCATTTTAGGAGAAGATTCTCCACTTTCTGTTTATGCATTTGTTTTCCCTACTCCACTAGTAGGAGCAGTTATCTACTGCAATCTGTTTATGCATTTGTTTTCCCTAAGTTGTAGGAGGCTTACCTCCACTAGTAGGAGCAGTTATCTACTGCAATCTTGTATATATGCAGTCTGAAATTCAGTGAAAGGGAGCTTGAAAATTCCAATCAGTCTTTGAGCACTTTAGTCTCAAGAGGTCTTCGGGTTCCCTCCTTAGAGCCTGAACAATCAGCAACCATAGGTCGCAAGAAAAGAAATCCTAACCCACTAGCCCAAACACCAACCGAACCCTCACCCCATAGACCCATAGCTAGATCCATATCTAGGGACCATAACAAATTGGTATCAGAGCCAATAGTTATGGGGGAGACAGTCCAAGAACAACTTACCAAACTTCTGAACCTATTCTTAGTTGAGCAACAAGCAAACCAGACCAGAAATGAGAAGGTTGACCAGCTTCACGCCAAATTAGATGCCATGTCTATTGAATTGGAATCCACTAAGAAGAACATGTCTTCTTCCAGTGCTGAAAGTCAGTTGCGGACTCACAAAGATAAGGGGAATTCTAGTGCAACTGTTTCTGAAAATTCTGGAGGAAACACAATTGTACCGAAATTCACCAAATTCGACTTTCCTCGCTATAATGGGCTGGAAGATCCATTGATTTGGTTGAGTCGTTGCGGTCATTTTTTCCGACATAAAAAACTCCGGAAGAAGAAAAAGTCAGCATAGCTTCTTATAACTTAGAAGGAGCAGCACAATTGTGGTACATACAAATGCTGAATGATATTCCAGATCCAACGTGGGAGGAATTCTCTCACCAATGCAACCTTCGTTTTGGTCCTGACATCCGCAGCAACAAATTGGGTGAATTGGCCAAACTCAAACAGCTTGAATCGGTAGCAGATTATCAAACCAAGTTTGAAGGATTGGTAGCACGAGCTGGTACACTCACACAATTTCAGAAAGTGCAATTGTACCTGAGTGGGTTGCAAGAATCAATTTCAGTAGAAGTGGAGCTCCATCATCCTAAAGATTTGGTTACAGCAATGAGTATGTCCAGATTGTATGAACGCAAGTTAAATTCACGATCTGCTAGTCTCCGTGACCAACGAAAAATGCCAGTTTCTGTAGAGAGCAGAGTAAACAGATCTATGAAGAGGTTGAGCAGGGAAGAGATGGAGGAACGGTGGAAAAGAGGGCTTTGTTTTAACTGTGATGAACCCTTTATTCATGGCCATCAGTGTAAGAAACTCTTCTGGATCGATTTGGTAGAAGAGGAGGCAGATGAATTGACTTCAGAAACAGCAGATGAAGACTTACCTCCTGAAATCTCATTGAATGCCATTACTGGTATTCGCAACCCACAGATGATGCGTTTGGAGGGAATGTGGAAGAGGAGCCATGTCTTGGTTCTTATTGATTCAGGAAGCACTCACAGCTTTGTTTCTGCTTTAGTTGTTGATCAACTTAATGTCGAGGTTGATAAACAGAATGGATTAAAGGTTAATGTGGCTAATGGAGAACAAATTAGCAGTCCGGGAATCTGTACAGGGACTACGCTTACTTTGGGGACTTACTCCTTCAGTATTGATTTATTTGTTCTTCCTCTAAGTGACTTTGATGTTGTTTTGGGTGTAAACTGGCTACGCACATTAGGACCCATTCTATGGGATTTTACCCTTATGTGTATGTCTTTTTTTATACAAGGGCAACAAATTGAATTACAGGGACTTCACAACTCTTCTCTTAGAAAACCTGAGTTTAATGCCATTCAAATATCACAGGAAGCTGACATTCAATTGCAGAAATTGCTGGCTGAGTTTACATCTTTATTTCAGAGTCCAACAGAGTTGCCTCCCAGCCGATCGTGTGATCACAGAATTCCATTAGAGCCAGGAGCAGGTCCTGTGGTTGTACGTCCTTATAGGTACCCACACGGACAAAAAGATGAAATTGAGAAGCAATGTTCAGCTATGCTTCAACAAGGAATCATTCGACCCAGCCGGTCACATTTTTCTTCACCAGTCATACTAGTTCCAAAAGCAGATGGCACATGGAGGTTATGCGTCGATTACAGAGAGCTCAATGCTAAAACAATTAAAGACAAATTCCCGATTCCGGTGATCGACGAATTGCTGGAAGAATTAGGGGGAGCCTAATTTTTCACAAAATTGGATTTATTGTCTGGATATCATCAAGTGGGCATGTATCCGCCAGATATTGAAAAGACAGCTTTCCGAACGCATCACGGTCACTTTGAATTTTTGGTGATGCCGTTTGGACTCACAAATGCTCTTTCAACTTTCCAAGCTTTGATGAATGAGGTATTTCAACCTTATCTGAGGAAATTTGTCTTAGTTTTCTTTGACGACATTCTGGTTATCAGTCATACATGGGCAGAACATATCCATCATCTACGGCTGGTGTTTCAATTATTAGCGGCTAACAAGCTGTTTCTAAAAAAATCCAAATGTTCCTTCGCACAAAACCAGGTTGCCTATTTGGGTCATGTGATAACATCACAGGGAGTGCAGGTGGACTAGTCCAAAATCTCAGCAGTCACAACTTGGCCCAAGCCCACGACAATTAAAGGGTTAAGAGGATTCTTAGGGTTAACTGGTTATTATCGTAAGTTTGTTCACAACTACGATATAATAGTCGCTCCACTCACAGCCATGTTACGTAAGAATTCATTCAATTGGACGCCGGCAGCAGTGGCTGCTTTTGAAGAATTGAAGCATGCCATGACTACCACTCCTGTTCTCATCTTACCTGATTTTGAACAGTTATTCGTCATTGAGTGTGATGCTTCTGATTCTGGTATGGGGGCTGTTCTGTTATAACATAACCAACCTGTGGCTTTTTTCAGTCGACCAATGGCACTT
>CATIWJ010103266.1:0-17851 GCA_949640765.1 Croton laevigatus
CTGAACTTGTAGGTCTCCGAAAGATGTGAAAGAAACAGGAACTGATAAATAGCAAATGGGCCCGAAGAACTTAGACTGGCATATACTGTGAAGATGAAGTCAGCACATGCAAAGTTAGGGTAGATGGAAGAAAAAAAAAAAACCCTTATTATTGTAATTTAAGTAGACATGATATGAATTATGTAATGTGACACTTCTTAGTTCGGCTACAAACGGTCGGGTAAGGGGTGTTACATGAAGTGCAAGAAGCTATTAATATTAGTTCAAGCGAACTTCGTCAAATGAATAATTTTCGTGATCGAATAGCTCAACGCTTATGGAAAAATTATAATAATTAATTGACACTTATTATTAGAGTAGTTTTTTTTTTTCAGCTAATTGAAATTGTAATAAAGTAAGGAAATATTTATTATGTATTTGGGGAGTTGTTTACAAAGTTATGAAATATAACATTTGTTTTCACGGTACATTATCTAAAAAATATATATGATAAAAATATATTAAAAAAAACAGATTTTCATAAACTAGAAACAAAAGCTAAAAACAGTTTTTTGTTTCTTGAAAATAAAAAATACAAAACACAAAATGGTAACAAACAACCTCTTAATTATCTAAAGCCTACAATTAATTTGAGAATTCAATAATAAAAGTTGTATATTAAATAGTTGAGGTGGTGTTTTAAGCAACTAAAAGAATTTTTGATTTTATTAAATGTTTATATGTAGTAATTAAAATTCATTTAAAAAGGATAGCCTCTCCAATAAAAAATACAAAAATCCATTGACTATTCATAATTTGTTCATAAAATGATCACAAATTATTCAGAAATTATTCATAACCTGTTCATAGCATATTTATATCCTGTTCATAAAATTTTTACAAATAATTTTTTTAGCCTAAAAACATAGAAGGGGATTATTTTTCAGCCCAAAAATTTTAAACGAACTATATGTATCCAAATTCCTAAAAAATAAAAAAAAATAAAAAGGAGATTACATGAGGGCTTTTCCCAATTATCATTTTTCAATCAATCATCAATTAAAAAAAATTCATATTAGATTTGGCTTAACCGAATTCACCACTTGTTGATTTAATCTTGTTATGTTTGTTTTGCTTTGAAATAATTGATCAGAACTAGTCTCATGATTTCAACCCAAACTATTTTTAAGGCTTAGGAAAAAGAATGTTTATATCTGAAGGAAAAATAAGAATTCATTTGAGTTCAAGAATAAATAGATCCACAGATATCCAATCAAACACAGACTGGGCAAATGAAAGCAGTAACACTGAATATATATATACAATTAGAGCTATAGTTTGACTAAACATCCATGGCGCAAGAAAAAGCTTGATTGCTTACTAGTTTGTATAAATTCGCATGGCGGGATGATTTTCCTCAGTGATGGCCTTGAGCACACCATATATGTTACTATATCAACTTCCACATTATCACACCATTTCAAATTTATCTCCCTCAATTGCCAACAATTTTCCACTACTTCTTTCACCCCTTTCGCTGTAACATTCAAGCAACCCGCCAAGTTCAAACGCAATAGCCTCGGACATCTCTTTGCAATACTGGCCAAAGCTTCATCGTCAGTTGCAGGTCCTTGCACTTCCAGAACTTCCAATTTCGGAACTTGGAAGTTTATATCAAGAATTTTTATCCCCGTGCATCGGTTCATCTCCAAATGCCTAATCTCGCTGCAATTTCTCAAGGCTTCTTTGATCCCTTCTTCAGAAATAGTAGGACAGTAGCTAATTTCAAGTACTTGCAAACGAGGACAACAAAATGCCACATTTTTTAGACATTCATCACTTAGACTGTTATTTCCAGTCAATTTTAGAGACTTAATTTGAGAATTGATTGCCAAATCCATCGAAAATTCTTCCACCCCTAAGTTTGTTCTCTCCATTTTGAAATCCTCCAACAACGGACAGTTCTTTATAAGGGCAAAAAAGGACAAGCTAGTGAGCTTAGAACATAAACTAAGATTTAGGAAGGACAAATTACCAAGAAAATTTGATAATTCAATCATGGATTCATCGGTGAGAAAATTTGCCCCTTCAAGGTCTAAATGTACAAGATATGGACACCTATACAATAAACAAGAAATCCCAACTGCTGAGAAATTATAGCAATGAGAAACACTCAGCTTCTTTAATGGAAGACAAGCTTCTCCAACCAAACATAGGAATTCATTAGAAATAAATGAATTTGAGACATGAAGCTCACCTAAATTTTTTGCATAACTAAATGATTCCAGAAAAAATTGATCTATATAGGGAATTCCAAGACTATCGAACGAAACAGAGCACAAATTAACACAATTGCGCATCACATAACTAAGACCAACCTGGGTTATGAAATCACAATCACGAATCACAACTTCTTGTAATAATGTGCAATTCAACGACAAAGATTGAAGAGATTTATCAGTAATGAAAGGATTACCAGACAGATCAATCTTGCAAAGCTTATTGAGCTTCACCGCCAGACAATGAATCCCTTTATCTGTTACGACCCCAGAAAAGGATTGCATAGATAATGATCCATTTGGATTAAAACGAGAGTAATATTGAGGAAAACTAATATTAAGATCTTCAAGTAATGGAAATGAATTCCCGATTACAAATAGATCACTATCTTGCAGAGATCGAATCTTGGAGCAATTCAATTTCCTCAAATTCCTTCCCAATTCTCTCAGACCCAGTGAGGGAAAAAGACTCTGTTCTGAGATACTGAGGGTTTCAAGGTCTAAATAAAATTTAGCGATTTGAGAAAGAAGGGAATTGAGATCACCCTCGAATTCACGGATTTCAATTTCCTTGAGATTGGGGAATCTATGCAGAAGAGACGAGAGGGAAGGAATTACCTGAGAAGAGATTGTTAAGGTACGGCGGAGATGATCGGTGATTGAGAGGAATCGAGGGGAGACTAAAGAGAGAGGCTCGAAATAACGATGGTGGTCGAGGAAATGAAAAATCAATTCCCAGCACTCTTGAGGCAAATCCACGTATTTTTCAGCCATTTTCTCTGAAAATAGAAATTTAGAAATCCGATTACAACAAAACAGATTCAAAAATGGGAGCGTGAGTGCACAAGGATAAGCGGAGCGTGGTGGGGTCTACTAGTACTTTTTTTTTTTTCCCCACTAGTGTCTTTTTACATCATCAGGCATCAATCTCGAATTCTCAATTTGAATATATATATATTTTTTTCGCACATCCAAAAAATGAAATTGTTTTGTTTCAAATTATTTCCCTAATTTGATTACATTTTTCAATTATGTTATATGCAGTAATAATAAAAAATAAATAAAAATTCAATACTAGATCAACTTTTTATTTAAAATCAAACTCCTTAATAAAAGTTTGTCCTACCCCGTTCCTTTTTAATAAAAAAAAGAAAACTTTTTTTTTTTTTAACATAGGCAGTTACAACTCACACACCCGACACACGCACCCAGATCTATAGGGAGGGGGCGGTACAGCTTGAACTTTGGGTCTCAAGACCCAAGGCAAGCATCTTGACCATCTTAAACCACCTCGCCCTGAGTACCACTCGAACCCTGGATCTCCAGATAAAGGGCCAAAGTCCTAACCACTTAGACCAACCATTTGGTGGTTAAAAAAAAAAAAATTTAACCCAATAGAGCTTTGAGCTAATAAATGAACACTCTTATTGGACTGTCTCTTAATCCAAAAACATTAACATAATTTAAAGAGTTCAAAGCAATCCTCTAAAGTACTTCCAGCTTCAGATATAAATTATTGATAAGCCTCGAACCCGAAACCTATTATTGATAAACCTCGAACTCAGAACCTTAGGTCTTAGGAAAGAGGTGCCTTACCACTAGGCTACCTATTGGTCTGTTCATAGAAACCAGAAATTGCCTTCTAAAACAACACCAAAGCCCATTAGTCCTTCCCTTCTAAACAGCTGGGCCTGATGGGTTCTATGAAGCTCCTCGTTAGTCCTACATTCATGTAGCATAGTTTGATCTTTGAAGAAAGTATCATTGCTTTGTTGCTTAGAGAGTTTCTTGAGTTCCACAGCTGCCAAGAATGTATAGCAAACTTTTGAGATTGAAATTGATTTCCTTCATTAATAACCTGCAAAAAGAAAGAACTAAAATTTGGATTAGACTCCCTCACTACCCAATCTCCATGTCTCCCTTGCTCTACCCATTAATGTTTTTTTTTAATAATTATTGTGGTTTACATTTGCTTAAAAAAATTATGATACTCTCATTTATACTATTTTATATACTTAGCATAATTTGTCCGTTGCACGGTGGGTCTGATAATGAGTGGCGAATTGCTTATTTATTTGAGAATGTTTTTTTTTTCCAACATGTTGATTAATAGTAGTATATTGTTAGAGTGATTGATGTAAGTCTAGAATGTAAAATAGAATGAAATTCATTATTCTTTTATAATTGTTATATTTTTATTATTGTAACTGAAATGCACAATACTAAAAACGTCTCGGAATCTGAATCAAGTAACTGAAATAAAAAAAACCATAAACTGTACCAAAATCAGTGTTGGTTTTGATTTTAGTTCTTTATCCTACCAGTTCTGTTTCCGGTTCCAAATAGGAGACATGCAAAATAAAAAATAAAATAAGAAAGTGGGCTTATAAAGGAAGAGAGGCTCGCTTCTCAACGCATCATCAATGCACTAACGGAAATGCTAAATGGGGTGAATAGCCCTGTTTGGCACCAATTTTTTTGATTTTTTTTCTTCCAAATCAGATGTTGAAATTTCTGTACTCGGTCTTAAAATTAATACTGTAAAACTATTTGCAGAATTCGACTCTGTATTATAAATTAAATATAAATTAATTACAGCCGTTGAAATTTACGGTCACATAAAATTTATAATATAGATTAAAATTCTGCAAACTACAACTCACTATAATTGATTTCGTGATTGAATAGAGAGATTTCAACATTTAATTTGAAAATAAAAATTAAAAAAAAAAAAAAATGGTGTCAAACCAATGTGCTAGTCGCATGCCATGCACTAAGGATGAGTGTACCTTTAAGGGTTACACTTTGTGTCAAGGGTAAATGGAAACAAATGGTAGTGGATATCGAAAGGACAAGAGGAACTAGAAAGTCACATTGAGAGGAAGGGAGGAAACAAAATTTTTGAAATTTGAATCCTGGCAAGACTTCATTCGTCCAAATTTTTTACAAAATGGCGCAACCTAAACTATGGTCGCCATAATACAGCATGCTTTGAAGCAGGTTGGAAAAATAAGCCCCAAATAAAGTATTCACTTAAATAAGACATGAATGACTTGTACACTTAAAGAACTTTTGTTTAACTCAATATTATATATGGATTTGGGTCCTAATTCTTCTGCATTTGCAGAAACAACACCTAAGAATTCAAAAATGGAAAAAACGACCATCTTAATAATTGACTTCTTTTCAAGGTCATTTAAAAAAAAATATTAGAAACACGTTAGTTTCAGAATTAAATAAATAGATTTAATTAATCAAAAATTACAGAAATATTAATAACAAGAATAGTTGATAAGAAACGTAAAATAAACTGAATTTAAACCTTAACCGAAGAAGATGAAGAAGCACAGCTGAGACCTGTATGAACAGTCTCCTTAAGACGAGATTTATCCGTTATAAACAACTGTCTCTTAGGATACAACAGTAATAGTAGGCGAACATAACCGCGAGCAGAGCTTATTACCGAAATCTAAAGCTAAAAGACTACCTAGAGAAAATAGAAGGAAAAGAATTTTTGAATTTTTTTTTTTTGTTGTGTCCAAAACAGAAGAAGAAGAAATATATTCGTTTTAATTCACAAAACGTATAGAATTAAAGCTACTAAATTTAAACAAGTTAAATGGATGGAAAAACATGGATAAAATTAAAAATTGACCTGGCTCGTAGTAGCCCAATTCATGCGCATACGCATTGAACGTGCTAGATCGAACTTGGATTTATTTCACGAACCATAAATATCCAACAAATAATAAAATACAGAACTCAGCAATTGTCTTGTCCGACTAACATAGAGCAGCAATGTCGCCGCCCTCCTCCAAATTGCATCTGACCAACAAGTGGAGGGTACCGGTTGACAGCCCGAACGACGGCGAGTCTTCCAGCATCCTAACTTTGTCTTTATTTCTTTTCTTTTTTAGGAGTATTAACTAATTTATCTAATGGACAAATAACAAAAGGTCCATTTCAAATTGTCAAAACCCATCGTAGATTAAGGTGCCAAATCACTAACACTAACCATGAAATTAGGAGCAGACTTAGGAATTCATATATGTACAATATATAAAAAATTAAAAAAAATATATAAAATATCTATTAGCCGGAAGTAGATCAAAACCGTGTCCGAAGTGAACTTGAAACCCTAACTTTGTCATCGAAAAAAATGGTAGATGATGGGTTTCTTGGTGGTTTCTAGTCAGAAATGTGTGTTTGTCATCGATTTTCATTGTTTATCGCCTCAGATCCTTGAGTTTCCAATGAAAATTGAAAGGAAATTGTTCAATATTCAAACTGCAAACCGACGGCTGAAGTTGTGGATGAGTTTTCGACTTGTTTCGAGGAAGGCCGGTGATGAAACCTCTAGAAGACAGTAGAAATGGTAAGGATATTGATTGCCAGTGAAAATGAGTCGGAATACAGTCAGATAGTCATAAAAAAAAAAAAAAAAGTCAGAAATGCTGAAGGTTGCTGGAGGTCGCCCAAAAATCGATACTGCCAGAATTTGTCACCGGAAAAGAAGCAGAAGCCGGAATCTTGTTAGATATATGCCAATGGCCATTTTAACTATTGTTCTCAATTTGGTTGCCAAAATAGTCATATTGGGTCCTTTTTTCCATTGTTTTACTGAATTGAACTCTTTTGCTCATTTTTTCTTTGCAGGGCTGAATCTATATATACCCCATATTCAAACAAGGATCAGCTCAAGGGAGATCCACCACTAGCGCAACACATATCAAAACTAAAGACTCTACAGCATCACTAGGCCTAGGTCGTGAACAACATAGCCCATATTAGAGCCTTAAGTCCATGAGTATCTCTAGGCCCATGTCGCCAGCTAAAACAGCAATTAACTCGAATCATGTAAGCCTAAAGATTCTATAGAAACCCCCTTGGGTTCTTTTAAAAATATCCAAAAAAATGTTTTACTATTTCAAATTAAAAAATATGATTTTATTGGGGAAAAGGACCAGTCATAACTTATAAAAAATAAAAATAATTTTGTCACGAGGAACGCTGGCAATTAGAAAATTTGGAATCAGGGATCGAAGGTCAGCTCAATTGGTAGAGTATTGGCATCCTAAACCAGAGGTCTGATATTCGAATCCCACTCACTCTCTTTATAGAAATTAGGATATCTATGTTAAAAAAAAAAAGAGGAAGAAAACTTGGAATAAGGATGTAGTTTAATAGCAAATTCAATTCAAATAGTATTATCTTATTAAAGGATCAACTATCAAACCACCATTCATTGATTGACTGCTGCATATGAACAATAGAAAACTGCCAGCTTACACCTTTGATCTAATAACTAGTTATTTTATTTTATTCTCGTAGCGAGATCACAATAATTTTTATAATAATTTAACTTAATTATTATTAAATATATGCTAAAAATATATTTATATTCCGCAAATGTCCAATAGAATACTGTTAAATAATTGTTCATAAAAAACTATACTATAACATTTCCATGGTTAATAGTATATATCTATCAATATCATTGAACTGTTTGTTGTCCATATGAAAAAATAAGGTGGAGAAAATACCGTGGATGAATTGCAATGGCACCTACAAATCCTAATTAGAGGTCCTTATCAGCGGACCAACAATGAATGTATTAATATCCCTTGCTAATTCAACGTACCAATCACGTCTGAATCTTCTTAGAGGATGATATATTTGGTTACTTATATATATATATATATATATATATATATATATATATATATATATATATATATATATATATATATATATATATTTTAACAAATATATATTTTTTAACATATTATTCGGATACTTATATAATAAAGGTATATATACAAGAACAACCACCAAAATAAAAATATTAGTCAAAAGTCCCAAAAATATGCAAATAAGATTTTTAGGCTTTGAAATTGAAAATACTACCTCCAATTTTTTCATTTCTTTATACTCTAAAAATATAAATATTAAGAAATCACCAATACCAATACATTATAATAATAAATAATTACTAATCCTTTATAAATGTTACTTTTTCATAAATACCAATAAAGAAATAATAATAAACAATTATAAAACTTACTATAAATAGAAACGTAAAGAATTGAAAAAATTTGTTAAAATAGGAAACGTAAAGAAATGAAAAAATTGAAAGTAATAATAACTAAAAAGAGCATTTTAACTGCAAATTTATAAATAGTATACAAAAGGTAAATGACATATTCTCTTGTGACTCATGATGATTCGGTGACAAATCCAAGCATGCACAATTTTTCAACATAGATATAATTTACGCACCCATATCGGTTGAATCCATTATTTTTTTTGTTCCAACATAGATATAACTTACGCACTCGGATATGGAGAGCGAATTCAAATTCTGTCTGCTTGAATACGAGGGCAAGTTATTTACCAACTCTGCTGGGCCTCAACCATTGGTTAAATCCGTTAAACGTCTTTTATTTAAAGGTGGACAATGAGGTAGCTAGTGGTAGGTGCTTAATTTCAATTCACATTGGCCCTTAGTAGTTGTACAGCATCTCTGTCCAAAAAAGAAAAAACAAACTTAAATAGTAAAAGAAAAAATCATTTTGGACATTGTCAACTGTAGTTTCCCCTATTCAAATGGCATCTTAAGTCTTTCTCCAAAGTCTAATGCATTTTATGTAGACTTAGTATATAAGGATGATGCCATATAGCTTTTCTCTATAACATATGAGAAATTAGACGAAGTGCAAATATGGGTGAAAAGGCATTATCTGCAATTCTTTTCCTACTTCTCATTTTTTTAGCATCTTACAATACTGCTACTGCTCAAAGGAGTCAAGTCCCCAAAACCAGTAAGCCACTTTCTTTTCTTTTCTTTTCTTTACGAAGAAAATATTTTGGAAAATTACATGTTGTAAAACATCCTCCTTTGGATTACATCACTGGCTTTACGATTTTGATTTTTGAGCTTTCTTCCCTACCCTAGTTTACAATAGAAAAAACAAACATATATCATATTAACAAAATTATTGTTTTTTTTTTTAAGAAATAATAATATAAAAATGAAAAATTAGTTTTATTATAAATAATTATGATATTTAATTTTTGGTTTAAAGTATCTAAATGGTAATAATAATAATTATAAGCATACAAAACACATAAAAATATCTGTTGGCAACTTGGTGTAATATACCATGGATTTTCTGAAATGCAATGGGTGTGAATTGAGATTTATTTTTATTGGCAGGTGTAGATGAAATCGAAAACAAAGAGAAGATAAGGGTAAGGAGTGTATCGAAAGCTGCCGTGCCTCAAAGAGATTCAAGATCAGGTGGACCTCGTGTTGGTTCCTAAGCTTCATTGATATTATCATGTAATTGTTACATTATAAAGTTTCATACATGTGTCGTAAAGGTGTGTAGTAATTTCACATTGATTAGATATAAATAAAATTAAAAACTTATAATAAGGAAGTGATCCCTACAAGTCTAAATTATGAATTGAATATTAATTAATAATTGACTAATGACTCATAAGATCCAAAATTATGAACTTGTCTTTCTTTATTTACTAATAAACTGACAAATTTGAAAATAAATGGGCCTGGCTCCGATACCATAACAGAACTGGACCTAGCTTATCCGTATATGATTGGATTGTAATAATTACATTTTCAATCCACCAACAAAAAGATAAGACTATGTTGTTCTTTTTTTTTTCACGTACACATGTTATCTTGTCAATACGTCTATAAATAGTAAACAATAGATGTATTATTGTTCAGATTGCAAAAATCTATGTTTTAAAATCCATGAATTAATGAAGGAGGAGCCGGAACTAGTTCCACTCGCAAGCATCAAACAGTACTCTCCACAAGAACTTTGCAAGAATTCAATAAAACAACTAATCCTATTTCGTCACATCTAGAACTAATGAAATTGCTCAATGGCAAAACATAATTGATATAATTGTATGGGTAGTTTAGAAATTTGGGAATATTATTGGTTTATGTTGTAATTGTGAATCAATCATGGACGAATTAGATATTGTAGCAGTGAACACAGTCCAATCTTTTTTTGGCGAACCTATGGTCAATGCATGTAATCTATTGAACTCTCTAATTTTTGGAATTGATTTTAGGGGTGTCTTATGCTCATAAAAAAAATTGGAGAATCTATTCTCTTGTAAATAAAATGTATTGAATTCGTCATTAATTTAAGTGTGTAATTGGTGAGAGTCGGAAAGTGTGTAGCGTGTGGTTGTATCAAAACATTCTTATATAGTTTTGTATACATGTACTCTACTCTATGATTCTTCTCTTCCTCCCTCGATTTGGTCTTGTAAAGTTTAATTTGTAGAGAATCAGCTATTGGAGTTGACGGGTTTGCTTTAAAAATATTTATTTCAAATTCGTTGTTATCATTGACGGATTTGCCTTTAAAATTTTCCCTTCCAGCATCTTGAACATATGTTGGCAATTAGTTTTAAAACCATCCTACATTTGTTATTGTTTTGCATTTTAACCCATTTTTGACATGATCCGGATTGCTGCGTAGCAAAAAAAAAATTAGTTGCATCGCCAATTAATGACAAAATCAGGAAAGCAATTTTTCAATGCTGATTCCCATTTCCCATACAAAAAACTAACTTTGTAGCTAATTCCCTGTCACTATTTTATTATTTTTAAATTAAATTTATTTTTTCAAATTTTATCACATATTTTTTTTTTGAATGATAAATAAATTCATTAAGATAAATCTGCCAACAAAACATTGCGCATAAACAAAGGCGGAACAGAGAACCACTCCCCCCACATGTTGTAGAAGAAGCCTCTCTTGCAAGAGTGTGAGCGACTTCGTTCGCAGACCACTTAACAAAAATAAAAGAAATATCCCCTATAGCAGTTGCCAACGCTTAACAATCATCAATTATATCACATATTTAGAATTACTTTATCTCAATATTTATTACATTGCAAATAATTAGTGTTACTAATATTTTTTTATCTTCGAAATTATTTTTTAAGTAAAAAAATAAATTAGAATAAAATGAAAAGAAGAAGAAGAAAAATTTAAAAAAAAAATAGAGGGAAAGGAAAATGAAAACTTTGGCAATAAAATATGATTTAGTGGATTATGTGCAAAACCTCTACTTCTCTCAAATATGAAAAACTCAATTGGATCGCATCCAATTAAGCATATTACCAAATTAAGATTAATTCATAGTTCATACCTTTGGTGACTGGGATATACCTAATCTTTTGACAAAATAATTAGCATCAATTATATTTTATTATTGACTCCTTGATTTCAAAGTCAACAAAATAAATTAATGCATTTACTCATAATTTCTTTAAAATTGAACGTTCAATTTCGATGACAAATTAACCAAATAAATAAATGAAAGGCAACTATGGATGAGTTTTTTCCTTTTAAACTGTTAAGAAAACAAAATGTATAAATTGATATTTTTATGTTAAAGAAATTGTAATAGTTCACCAACCATTTCATTTCAGGGAACCTTTTTGCAAAGTTAAGAATTTTATTAATATTTTACATTGTTTCTAAAATAGTTTTAGAAAATTTTTTATGTTTAAAATATTAATTTGATATTTAGTATCATAATTTTAACTTCTCAGAATTATTATGGTTTCAATTTAGATTATTAATTTATTCTTTTAGAAGATTGTTTATTTAATCCATCAAATCTTACAAATTACAGCTTGACAATCATGTAAATATAACATTCAAATCTTGCAAATTGGTGGGCAAGAAGCTTCACGCCTCTATAAAAAAGTAGTCTCTCTTAAATTCATGTTACATTGAAGATGCTCTTAATTTATGCTCTGTTTCGTTCGATAGTCTTGGAATTCGCAATATAGATCAATTTTTTCTGGAATCATTTAGTTATGCAAAAAATTTACATGAGCTTCATGTCTCATATTCATTTATTTCCAATGAATTCCTATGTCGTCAATAATCAAACGAGCCTTTGAACTTTAAATAGATATTACGTCTTTAATTCACCAGAGTTTTAAGGCTTGACTTTCTCTGAGGACTTTTATCAAACAAGTTGTGGGCGAGTGGGAATCTAACTCACAATAAGTTCTTCCTTCAGAATGAAAACGAAAATCTGAGGACATGTAACTCACAATCAACAAACCCACTCTTGAAGAACTACAAAAATAAAAACGAAAGCGCAAAAAAAAAAAAAAAACCAAAAAATTCAGAGGAAAAGACGAATATACGAGGAGGTGCATTTCTGGTGATGGATGAAACCAATACGCCATCTTTTGCTTAACAAAATCAGTCTTCTTTTCCTCTTCAGGTCCTCTGCCTTCTTCGATTAGCTAGAAAAATGAATTCCGAAATCATGAAGAACTGTTACCTTTAATTTTTTTTTTTGTTCTTCGTTCTCCAAAACATGAAAGCACTGTTTTCAAAATTCTGCTCTGTTTTCGATGTTCTTGTTTATTTCCAGAAAATCCCAAAGCTGTTCTTCATCTCTGTTTCCTCCTTCCTCTTCATCGTGTCACTGTTTTTTTCTTTTTTTTCAAACTTCAAATCTCTCCTTTTGATTTGGTTGTCGAATCTTCATTCAGACTCCCTCACAATTCTCACATCAGATCCTTATCCCATCTTTGTTCGAGAATCGTTCCAATCAAAACATACCTATTGCTTTGAATGAATTTGTTGAAATTTAGAGCATGATGAAGTGGTGATAGAGTAGAGATCGTTAGTCTTGCTTTGAACAATTTTTTTTAAATTTTAATTTTGGAAAATATATAATAATAATAATAATAATAATAAAATGATAATATTTTTTTATTAAAATTAAGACTGTCCACGTGCCTAACAAGCCATTTTCCAAAATGCTGACCGTCTAGGGACAAAAAATATACTACCTCCATCTTTTAGGTTTCTTTACATTTTTTTAGGGTTGAGTAGATTCAAATTTGGTGTTGATAGTTTGATGAGTTGGGTTAGTTAGATTAAAATATTATTTATATATTATTAAACTACAGTAACCATACTTTATAACTAATCTAAACCTACTTTAATCTACCAAACCCAACCCATCAAACTATCAACATCAAACTTCAACCTAAGCATGCTATTTGAAATGTAAAGAATTCAAAAAGACTGAGATAGTAACATTTTTTAAATATTAGGAATCAAAGTGGTGCTTAAAAAAGGTAAGGGAACCAAATAATTTTTTGGCCATAGCTGGGGATCAAACTATATATTAACCCTTTTTTTTTTCTCCACTAGTTTCTTTTTACATGATCAGGCTTCAATCTCAAATTCTCAATTTGAATTGTTTTGTTTCAAATTATTTCCCTAATTTGATTACATTTTTCAATTATGTTATGTGCCAAATGAGTAATAATAAAAATAAAAAAAATTCAATACTAGATCAACTTTTTATTTAAAATCAAACTCTTCAATCAAAGTATGTATTACTTCTGTGCATTTTTAGTTAAGACTTTTACTATTTTTCTATAATTTTCTTTCAATTTTACTAAAAGTAATCACTCACATATACTTAATATAAAAATAGACCACAAATGCAGTAAAAACAAATTATATTTACTACTACCTCCGTCTTTTGGGGTAGTTTATATTTCCTTTTTGGGGTGTCTTTTTTGGTTGTTTATATTTCCATTTATAGTAAATTTTGTAATTGTTTATTATTATTTTTTTATTGGTATTGGTGAAAAAATAAGTGGTGTAAAGGATTAGTGATTGTTTATTATTATATGTGTATTGGTATTGGTGATTTTTTGATATTTGTGTTTTTAGGGTGTAAAGAATTCAAAAAGACGGAGGTAGTACAAGATAGATAAAAGGCATTATTGTCATAATTCAACAAAAAAGTATCAAAACTTTCGCTTATTTTGAAACACTAAAAGCCCTCAAATGTCAATAAATTAGGAACGGAGGTAGCATGTACTACCTCCGTATTTTATGATTCTTTACATTTCTTTTTTTGGGTGTATTTTATGGTTCTTTACATTTCCATTTATAGTAAGTTTTATAATTGTTTAGTATTATTTTTTTTATTGGTATTGGTGAAAAAGTAAGTTTTTAGAGGATTAGTAATTGTTTATTATTATTTCTGTCTTGGTATTGGTGAAAAGCTGATTTGTATTGGTATTGATGAAAAAGAAATGTAAAGAATCATAAAATACGGAGGTAGTAATTTAAATTAAAATATGACAATTTTTTATAATTATATTTTTTAAAAGGTAATACTCGAACTTTCCATTATCTCAAAGGTTATAAATCAATAAGAAAATCCTATCCCAAAGTTTAAAATTGCAAGCCCAATAGATCTTGGAGCTAATAAATGAACACTCTTATTGGATTGTCTCTTAATCCAACAACATTAACATAATTTAAAGAGTTCAAAGCAATCCTTTAAAGTACTTCCAGCTTCAGATAAATCATGAAGAAGTGATCTAAGAGGTAAAAGCCATGGATAATCTTTGTTAGTCCACAAAAATAGCACGTAGAACCTTGAATATTTCCTGGTAGTAAAAAAGAGTAATAACTGTCTAAGAGCTAAAATTTCAGCAACATATGGGTCTGTTCATACGGTTACGCAGAAATTGCCTTCTAAAACGACACCAAAGCCCATCTGTCCTTCCCTTCTAAAACAGCATCATCAGCTCGGAAGCAGCAACAGCTGGGCCTGATGGGTTCTATAAACCCATGAATAGAATGCATAGCGAACTTTTGAAATTTAAATTGATTTCCTTAGAAAGAACTAAAATTTGGATTAGACTCCCTTACTTTAAAACTACCCAGTCTCCATGTCTCCCTTGCTCTACCCTATTAATGTTTTTTTTTAATAATTATTATAGCTTACATTTGCTTAAAAAAATTATGATACTCTCATTTATGCTATTTTATATACTCAGCATAATTTGCCCGTTGCACGGTGGGTCTGACCAAAAAGCGTCAATGAGTGGCGAGTTGCTTATTTACTTGAGAATGGTTTTTTTTTTTTTTAACATGTTGATTAATATATTGTTAGAGTGATTGATATAAGTCTAGAATGTGAAATAGAATGAAATTCAGTATTCTTTTATAATTGTTATATTTTTATTATTCTAACTGAAATGCACAATATTTTCTCAGAATCGGTATCAATTAACCGTAATCAAAAAATCATAAACTGTACCAACATTAGTGTCGACTTCAATTTTAGTTCTTTACCCTATTAATTCTGGTTCCGGTTCAAAAAAGGAGACATGCAAAGTAAAAAATAAAATAAGAAACTGGGCTTATAAAGAAAGAGAGGCTCGCTTCTCAAGGCATCATCAATTCACTAACGGAAATGCTAAATGGAATGAGTAGCCTAGCCTTATTTGGCACCAATTTTTTAAAATTTTTTTAACAAATCAAATGTTAAAATTTCTACATTCAGTTTCAAGATTAATTACTGTGAGATGTTGTTTACAGAATTTGACCCTATATTAGAAATTAAACATAAATTAATTAAAGTCGTTGAAATTTACGGCCACTTGAAATTTATAATATATAGTCAAATTTTACAAACTGCAAACTACAAACCCCTATAATTGATTTCGTGACTGAATAAAGAGATTTCAACGTCTGATTTGAAAATAAAAAGTTAAAAAAAAATTAGTGTCAAACCAATGTGTGAGTCGCATGCCATGCACTAAAGGAGGAGTGTACCTTTAAGGGTTACACTCTGTGTCAAGGGTAAATGGAATTTTCAAACAAATGGTAGTGGGTATTGAAAGGACAAGAGGAACTGGAAGGTCACATTGAGGGGAAGGGAGGAAACAAAATTTTCAAATTTGAATCCTGGTAAGACTTCCTCCATCCAAATTTTTTAACAAAAAGGCACAATCTAAACTATGATCACCATGATACAACATGCTTTGAAGCAGGTTGAAAAAATAAGCCTCACATAAAGTATTCACTTAAATAAGACATAAATGACTTGTACACTGAAAAAACTTTTGTTGAACCAAATATCCAAGGGGTATATACGGATTTGGGTACCAATTCTTCTGCATTTGTAGAAACAGCACCTAAGAATTCAAAAATGGAAAAATCGGCCATCTTAATATTTGACTTCTTTCCAATGTAATTTATTAAAAAAAAATAAAATACAAAACTCAGCAACTGTCTTCTCCGGTTAACATAGAGCAGCTTTATCGTGACCTTCCTTCAAATTACATCAGACCAACGAACCCGGGGGGGGGGGGGGGGGGGGGTTGGGGGTATTGGTTGACATCCCAGACGACGGTGAGTCTTTTGGCACCCTTATCGTCGACATTGGATAGCCGGAAGTAGATTAAAACCGTGTCCGAAGTGAACTCGTCCGAAAAATGGTAGATGATGGGTTTCTTGGTGGTTTCTAGTCAGAATTGTGTGTTTGTCCTCGATTTCTTTGTTTATCGCCTTGAATTCTTGAGTTTCCATTGAGTTTCAATGAGAATTGAAAGGAAATTGTTCAATATTCAAACTAGAAACTGACGGTTTAAATTGCAGATGAGTTTCCAACTTGTTTCGAGGAAGATCGATGATGAATACTCCAGAAGATAGTCGGAAATGGTAAGGATATTGATTGCCTGTGAAAATGAGTCGGAATACAGTCAGAAAGTCGTCGAGAAACAGTCAGAAATGTTGAAGGTTGTTTGCTGGAGGTCTCATCGGGAAATCGATAGTGTCGGAATTTTTCAACGGAAAAGAAGCAGTCGCCAGAATCTTGTTAGATTAACATCATATGCCAATGGCCATTTTTACTATTTTTTACAATTTGGCTACCAAAAAAGTCCTATTTGGTAATATTTTTCATTGTTTTACTGAATAATGCTCTTTTTCTTATTTTTTCCCCTTGCATAACTTAATCTATATATACCTCATATTCAAACAAAGGCATAAGCTCAAGAGAGATCCACCAATAGCTCAACACATATCAAAACTAAAGACTCTACATCATCACCAGGCCTAGGTCGTGAACAACCTAGCCCATATTAGAGCCATAAGTCCATGAGCATCTATAGGCCCATGTCAGCAGCTAAAATAGCACTTAACCCGAATCATGTCAACCTTAAGTCATGCGGCTCAACTTAAAATTCTATAGAAACCCTCTTGGGGTTCTTTTAAAAATATACAAAAAATTGTTTGGGAAAAACACAAAAATAATACCCCTTTTAATTATTGTTGACAAAAATAATACCCTTTTCATTTTATTGACAAAACTATACTCTTTACTCAAGATTTTTGACTTAATTAATACCCCTAATTTTAACTGCACAGTAATTCATGTAACTATTAAATAAAACAGTTTTTTATAATTTTAAATTTTTATTTTATTTCTCTCTCATCCATCATCTGTGTTTTGTCTTTTCATGTCCTTTCCTTCTACAATTGTCTTCTCCATTTTGTCTCCATTTTCCCTTCTTCTGCCATTGTAGAATATGACCGTCACTGTCTCCAAATGAAAGCCATCCGGACTGTTTATGACCGGTAATCATCTCCGCAACACGACGGCAACATCTTCCTTCTAATATCATCGATTTTCTTTAGAAAGTTGTGAAAGGATTATGAACTAGATGGGTTTCTAATTTTAGATGAGTTTAG
>CATIWJ010103292.1:0-16525 GCA_949640765.1 Croton laevigatus
AAATATAACAGAATAAAATAAATATAAATTGAGTTTTTTTTAATCAATTATTTTAGGGACGATAACACTTAAATTTACCGTAAATGTGGTGAAGATTATTGAACAGGATTTAAATTGATACAAATATATGTATATATATATTTGGAAACTAATAAATTAGAGATTAATTTATAAATAGACTTCTTACTAAAATTTAATAATGGAAAAAAAGAGTTATACCTTGAATAAATAAATATAGTATTAACTCAAAATTTATATGAGACAAAGAAATTTGTAAATTAAATTTTAATAATAGGGGATCTAAATTGACATCCTTTTAGACATATACCTTATAAATTTGTCATATTTGGACATTGATAGGACAAATGGCAGTCTGAAGACTTAAAGGATAGGAACCGAAAATTCAAAGGAGACCGAGGTTTGATACTTTAACTATGAGAACTCCAAATTTGATTTTGTGCATGGTTTTAAATATATTGCATTATTTAATTTGTTGATGATATTGATTTTAAAATTTTATGATATTGAGATTTCAAATTTTATGTTATAAGTTATGAAAAGTAAATAATTGGATTTTCCTTAATAAATAATATCCCTGTGGATTTGACATAAGTAAATATAATTTAATGAGATTATAAGTATTTATAATATGTTAATAAAATGGTTAGTAGTTTAGGATACACATAAATAATAAGTGAATAAAATTGACTAAGTAATAAATATTCATAAAAGGTTATTAAATAAGTTATTAAAATGGATAGTATTTTAGAAATAAACACAATTAAATAAAAAGAAGTAGACGTAGACAAACATAATTAAATAAAAGAAAATAGATATTGGTAAATAAAAGAAAATAAAGAGTAAATAGATGTAGGTAAATATAAAAAAATTAATATTTAGTAGACATAAGTAAATGAAAATAGATATAGGTAGATATAAGTAAACAAAAGTAGATAAACATATATGAATTAAATTTTTAAGTAAATATTTATAAAAATCATTTAGTTAATTTTAGTAAATCCAATATGTGAGGAGAAATAAATCAAATTCTAATAATTAGTCGGAACCATCCATGTGGTTACGACAGGAATAATATCATAAATATTTTATATAAAAAAATGATATAATAGAAAATGATGTTTTGATAATAAATAAAAGTAATTATAAGATGAAATTTAAATAAATAATTAAGATTGTTACTAATAGAATAAATCACTTATGTGAATTGGTAAAAATAATAATTTTGAGAAAACATATTATAAAAATAATTATGAAAAAAAAAATACATATTATAAGTTATCTTTAATATTTTATTAAGGTTGAGTTCCTAATTTATAACAAGTGTTTTAAGAATTTAATAAATTTTCAATAAAAATTTATATGAGTTGAATGAGTACAGAGTTTGATTGATTGATTATTGATTGATTATGTTGAATTTTCATGATATCAATTATTGATTTCGAAATAATCATTTATGCTGAATTTTGTAATGAATATATATATATATATATATATATATATATATATATATATATATATATATTGAAGAAGACGATGAAAATTGTTGATTGTAATATGATTTACAAAATGATATCCAGATTGTGAGAAAGATATTTTAAGCTCTACTTAGGTTAAGTTGAATTAGTGTGATAAGGGTATGATGTATCATATACTGAGCAGTACTGCGAACCACCCAGTTTAGATTTTTGGGTGAAAATAGAATTGAACAACTTCGGATTCGGCCGCTAAATAAATTTACTTTGGTCAAAATAGGATACTCCGGCTACAGCCTAGAGTCATCCGATATTATATAAATAAATACAGTAGCTTTATCCCTAAGTTCACCCAAATACCTAGTAGAGCAAACCTTGATAACAAAGTAAGTTCAAAAGTATTCTATTTGGTTTTCTCATTACTTTGATTGAAGTTTTGATTGAATTATATATATTATTTGTTTTACAGAGAATATGTTTTGATTTATTGGATATTTTGAAATAAAGTGCAAATTGATATTTTAGCATGTGTATTATAATTGTTTTTGTTTATCATAGTTAAAGTATCCACTGAGCGTCATCGCTCAGCAAGTTTGGTTAATCCTGAACTTGTAGGTATCCGAAAGACGTGAAAGAACAGGAATTATCAAATAACATGTGGGCCCGAGGAACTTAGATTGGCATATACTGTGAAGATCAAGACATACTCTGAAGAATTAGAGTATAGAAGAAAAAAAAAATTGTACCCATATTTTGTAATATAATTAGAATATGATCTGTATACCATGTTCATATGTAATGTGGCATCACTTAGTTCGGCTAGAAATAGTTGAATTAAGGGGTGTTACAAAATATATTTTGTTTCAGTCAAAATTTATGTCATCTTTGTAATTAATGCAAAAAACTTTTTTAGATAAGACATGACTTATTAATTTTTATCACCGATTCCGGCAAAAATGGATAAAATAGTATAATATTTCATTGTTGATTACATGCCGACAAACTTAATTTGGTCATTGATTATGTTACTAATAACTTCACGTCATTGATTTCAAATATTTTAGTGTGGATGTCAAAACAAATCAATTATGTGTTTTTACAATTAAAGTTAAACAATAGATAACGTATTATGGATGCTGGATTATTAATGAGTCTTCTAATAAATATGACTATATACGGAAAAACATTTGAAATGCATAGAATTCGTGAAAAGTTTAAGTTAAATCACGTCTCTTTCTTCTAAGTAAGATATTCTATTAAAAAATCATAAATTACAAATGAGTCTCTTACTTCATGTTTCATGTATAGCATAAATTGAAATTGTTTGTTGCTTGGCCGTCTTTCTATTTGACCAAACTTTTTTTGTGTGCATCTCCTTGTTATTTGGTGTCTTTTACTATGTGCTGCTGCTGACAACCCACCTACCAAAGACCTGAGGACAACCCAATCTGCTGCTGAAGCTTTTTGACTAGGGTTGTAATGCAATTAATTATTGAAAATAAGTATAGCATTCATATTAGTTAATTACTCTCTCTGTCCCTTATTGTTAGTCTCATTTACTTTTGCGTAATGTTTAAAAATACAATATTCATGATGTCACATGATACAAATATACCACTACAATCCTTAATAACCCATATTTAAATTTAAAAATAGTAAGAAGTAATTTATAAGTTAGGGCATAGAAGAAAAAGTGAACATACTTTTTGTCAAATGGACCAATAAATTCGGAAAACCAAAAACAAACTCAGACTATCATTTTGATACTTTTATTTATTTTATAGTTTTAATTTTGAAAATATGAAAATAATTTATTTTTAATTTTATAATTCATTTATAATAATGCTTGCATTCTTTCCAACGAAATTAACTATTAAATGAGTCAAGTAATTCGTGAGTTACTTGAAACTCGGCTTGGTAAAAGTTTGTTCAAGCTCAGCTTGATAAGCAAATGAGCCTAGCTTCAATCCAAACTTTTGGCTCATTTAGTTAATGAGCTAAGCTCGACCTGAGATGTATAGCTCACGAGCTAGCTCCTGAACAAGCCGTTTTAATAAGCTTGCAAGCTGTCTCGATTTAATAGGCTTGCAAGCTAGCTCATTTTATTGGCTCAGCTTATTGGCTCAACAAGCTTATTAGTATGTATTGTCTAATCTTCAAAACCGGGTTGTTTTAACCATATGACCTAACCCTAATAACCAACTCTCCTTTTTGTTCATACAGTACTGTCAAGACTCAAGCTCTAAATTCCTAAACCTTTAAATCCCTAAATCGTAACCTGTCAACATCTCTTAGCACTCCTTGATCTCCATCTTATTTCTGCCTTCATCCATATCTGGTCATTCATGTCCAAACGCTAGTAACACTACAAGACCATTAGAGAAGCTCTTAATCCGCTTATCTAGTCAAGGAAAATTGAGGAGGCTAAGTTTTTGCACTCTTCGATTTGTAAAGAACATTTCAAACTATGCTTCCCCATTCATATTCACACAGAAGCGATTTGTTCTTTCTGACCTTTGTATCTTTGTTAATTGATTAGCTGACATAGAATAGAAACGTGAAACATGTAATAATATTTATACTAAATTAGGAGTTTTAAACAATGTCTTTTAATAAAAAGAATAGGGGTGAGCATAAAAAACCGAAAAATGATAATTGAACCAAAATTGAACCATTTGGTTCAATTCAATTGGTGGTTCTGAAATTGTAAAATTGATATATTCTGTTCGGTTGTTGGTTTTGGGAGTATGAGAACTGAATTGAACAAAAAAAATTCAAACGACTCCGTTTTGTTTTAGGGTTATGCTAAACCTAAACCATAACCTAAGGAGATTCATAGGCTCTCCTCATTTTGAAATTCCAGCCACTCTCCTCTCAGCAGCTACCCTACCCATCCAATCCATCACCTCATCCGCCACTCTCTCTTCCCCTTCATCTCCTTCGCTATTCTCCTTCTCCTTCTCCTTCAAGATTCCCGGCCGGCGTCCTTCACATTTACCACCCTAGGATAGCTCTTTAAATCTGGTAAGGTACTATTGCTATTTTTCTAATCAAAGTTTGCAAATTTGTCAAACTTGTTACCACGTCTTGCAATCTCTGCCTCTCCTTCGTCATACCCATTGGCGCTTTATATTCTCTCAGCCTCTAACTCTCTAATTTCACTTACATTTACTTGTCGGGTTGTTTATTCAGATGC
This sequence comes from Croton laevigatus, assembly GCA_949640765.1. Taxonomy (NCBI): domain Eukaryota; kingdom Viridiplantae; phylum Streptophyta; class Magnoliopsida; order Malpighiales; family Euphorbiaceae; genus Croton; species Croton laevigatus. The sequence continues at coordinate 4,690 of CATIWJ010103292.1, forward strand.
TTAAGGCGTTGATGCCAGTCGCAGTTTATTCGATTGGAGTTATGTTTAACAGTGAAGGATTTAAGATTGATACTATGGTTAATATGTTATCAATCTCGCTTGGTGTGGGTATTGTAGCTTATGGGGAAGCCAGATTTAATACTAGGGCGTGATTTTGCAATTGGTTACTATTGCATTTGAAGCGACTAGACGGTATTGATTCAAATCTTGCTTAATTATAGAGGAATTACGCTCAATCCAATTACTTGTCTTCATTATTTTGCATCTTGCTATTTGGTTTTCTTATATGTGCCGTGGATTTTCATTGAATTCCCTATTTTGAAGGAGACTTCAAGTTTCCATTTCGATTTCGTAATTTTTTTTGGGCCAATTCTTTATGTACTTTTGCTTTGAACCTTGCTGTATTTTTGCTTGTGGGAAATTTTGGTTTATAACCGAATAGAATTCAAATAAAAAAAATTAGTTCAATTGCTGTTTGGTTTTTCCCTTTACAGTTCGATTTTTGGTTTCAATATTTGAGCTTTGGTTTCTTTCGGTTTTGCATTTTCAAACCGAATCGAAAATGCTCTATCCTAAATAAGAATACAAGCAAGATATAGTCCAAGACCTTAAGAAAGGAAGGCAATAAGCCACATTCTGAGATACAAGTTCAACCATAACAGATGCCTTACAATGTTAAGTTTAATGTCTATTTAATTAGAAAAAAAGATTGGCTAAATAGAAATTCCAATCTAATAAGGGAATAAGAATTATAATCTAAAAAGGAAAAGAAAGAATCCTAATATAATTAAAATAGTCCGTAATTAAAAACACCTCTGCATAGTCTATGGAACTTTTTGCTCAGCTTCTTCTCAGATTCATAGATGGCAGAAAAATCAACACATTTCATGGAAATCTTCCAAAAGCTTGAATTTAGCTCCAAAAATTCTCAAAAACTTTCCAACCAATCAAAATACCCTAATTATAATCTAATTTAATTAATCATTCGATACTAAATAAAAGATAAATATACAACTTCATAAATATTCTAGGATAATTAAATTAAATTTAGTGCTCGACTTTACTCCCGCATCATCCACACAATTTTTAAAAACAATTGGACCTTGAATTTTTAAACATAGAAGAATAAAAAAAATCCTTGGAACCTTAAACAATGATGTCTCCTCACTTGATATAGAAAACAATAACTTTATCAAAATGTAATTGAACATCCTGACATTCTCTTTCAAAATTAATAAATTTATAGCATAGGAACATTAGGAAAAATGATGAGGATTTGGATTTCTTGGAAAAGTTAGATCGTAAGTTAGCATAAGCTCGTTATGGCAAATTGTAGCCTAAGTTGGCAATGTGTGATTTTGGTGATTTTTGGACCTAATCTCATTGGAAATGTCTGCTTTGCTTATGACGTCTGTCGCTTTTGGGCCAAATTCTATCGTTTAGGCCTTTAAATTGGTGATTTTCAATTTTTGCATTAATCTAAATAGGGCTAATCCATAACCTGACCATGGGTAGAATATGCTTATGATGGGATTCCTGCATATGATGATTATTATGAGGAGGTTCCCCAGAGGTAATATGAAAAGGCTCCCCAAAGGCAACTAAGGGCTATATGGACGATGACAAAAGGAGTTAGGAGATTGGAATATGAACTGATATTCTAGAATTTCATGATAGTCTCAAACTAGAGGAATTTCTAGACTGTTTGGCTACGGTATCCCTTAGTGGTGACCAGGTTACATGATAGGGCAATGGCTTCTTGGCAGCAGCTAAAATTAACGAGAGTGAGGTTGGGAAAGCCTAAAATTGTGATGTGGGAAAAGATGAAGAAGCACCTACAGGCTACAATCTTACTACAGAATTTTTAGTGGTTGATGTATCAGAGATTGCAGAACATGAGATAGGGGAGCAAATCGATGGATGATTATACCACTGATTGATTGCCCAAACTCAGATAAAAGAGACAAAAGACTAATTGGTTGCATGATATGTTAAAGGCCTACGGGTACAAATTCAAGACATAGTCAATCTGTTTGATCCTATGTCTATCTCAACAGCTCATCAAAAAAATTTGTAGATTAAGAAGCAGAACAGACGCACATGCAATTTTGGTCATTTAAATACTACGAGAGGATCTGGCAGTGGCAGTAGTGTCGTTGAGAACAAAATAGTGATTGGTGGATCCAGCAGAGATATGAATAATCTGAATCAATTTGCTAAGTCTGTAAGTAGTAGCAGTATTCGTTGATTTGGGTGTAGCGAGACTGGGCACAAGCAATCAAAGTGTTGGAAGACCACTGTCAGGAAGTCGTTATTTATGGAAACTAATGAACCTAATGGGGAGGAAGAGCTGCTGAAGATAGCAGGTGAACCAATTTTTGATAAAGGAATAGAGGAGGTGGTGACAGGCAACACAGGGGCTACAGTGGTAGTCAAACAAACTTATTTTACGCCCAAAGCAACATAAGAACCTTAGCTATGTAGTAACATCTTTCAGTGCACTTGCACTATACTAGGAAAGGTCTGCCATTTTGTAATTGATGGAGGAAGTTGTTAAAATATTGTGTCCGTCGAGGCAGTCCAGAAGTTGAACATTAAAACTGAGCAGCATCCTAAGCCATATAAACCGTTATGGCTGAAGAAAGGAAGTGAGGTTAATGTATCTTTATGTGCTTTAGTTTCTTTTTCCATTAGTGCGAGATACAAGGATTCTGTATGGTGTGATATGATTGCCAAGGATGCATGTCACTTATTATTGGGAAGGCCTTGGCAATTTGATCGAAAGGTCAAGCATGACGGAAGACTTAATACTGATAATTTTGTGTTCGAAGGTATGAGAAATGTTTTGCAGCCTAGCCGATGGAGTGACACACCTAAGTCTACGGAGTGCAGTACAAATTTGTTGTCTTTGGCCAAGTTTGAAGAGGAATTATATAAGTGGTCAGTAATGCCATTCGAATTATTAAATGCGTGAAGTACTTTTATTCGTGTGATAAACCAAGCTTTGAGACCTTTTATTAGAAAATTCGTTGTTGTATATTTTGATCATATTTTGATATATAGTGCTAACACTAACATGTATATTCAGCATAAGTGAGGAGTTTTATAAGTGCTTCACAGGGAATGCTTATATTTGCTGCCAAAAAGAAACGTGTCTTCTTGATACGAAAGGTGGTGTTTTTGGGCTACATTATTTATGGTGAAGGCCTGCATGTAGATAAATCAAAGAGTGAAGCAGTACCGACTACAATCACTAAATTTTGAAACTTTAATGGAATTACTTCCTTTTATAGGAGATTCATCCTTCATTTGAGCAGTATTATGGCCCTTGTTACAAGTTGCCTAAAAGGAACAAAGTTTACATGTACTGAAACATCCTTTCAGTTGATAAAAAAAGCTTTTGATGATTTCACCTATTTTAGTGCTTCCTGACTTCTCATAACCTATGGTAATTTCAATAAAAGACGTCTTCATGACCAAATTGTATATACCCTCATGTGTTATGCTCACCAGGTAGCTTTTCAGCTACGAGAATTACCTCTAAGGAATTAGTGTTCAGTGTGATATTGAACTGACCTTCTGTACCATTTCCCTGACATTTGTAGTTGTTAACGAAGCTTTTGAAGTGGCCGCTTTGAACCATCCTCTCCACCTCAGCCTTCCAAGCTCTACATTTTTTAATGTTGTGTCTTCTTGATTTGTGATAGGGGTAATAATAACTCTTTCCATTTCTCCCGTAGTTATTATCCTCCACATCATCATACTAACCAACCCTATCACTGCTCTTTTGCTCACGACCTTGAGGGACCTCTCTCTTTCTCTTTTACTCCTTAGACTACCTCTCTTGCCAGGGTGACCTTGCACAAACTCGTGACCTCCTCCTTCTCCTAATGCATCTACTTCCACATTTCTTCCCTTATTGTCCCTTATATTTTTTTTTATATAAACCTCCTTATAGCTAGGGTTAGTCACCCATCGACCATCACTCCCTAATTCTTCTGCAGCTAAAAAAGGTAATGGAGCAGGTGTGTGTCCCTAATTGAGGTTGGCTAGTTAGGAATTCCATTGTAGAATCTAACTAAGTAGGCTAGGTAATTGCCCCAAGGTGGAAAGTTGAACAGAGGTTGGGTTTGAGGTCGCTGCTATGGTAGAGTGTGAAGTGCTTGTGGTAAGAGCAGCTAGTGGGCTGATGCAGTAGGACTATAGAACGTTAATCCCTATAGGAAATTTATTATCCTCAAGGTTTCCATACATTAGGTTTAAGAGTCTGGTGTAAGAGCATGGGATGGATACCATCCCTATGGGTAGCGAGGTGCTTGCGTCCTAGGAAATAGGTAAATGGAAATAAGGATCTATCTCTTGTTGGTAGACTCCTATATTCTTGGGGTCCAGTATCCTGGCCTGGTAAAGAAGTTTAGGTTGCAAAGGTGACCTCTTCACTTACCTAGATACAAGCGGCCTTCTTCTTGATTAGGTAAAGACAACCTTACCCTAAGTTCAGATGAGACCGACCTCCCCATAGACCGAGTGTGGGGCGACCACACTTGTGTCTAAATCATGGAGAATGATGCGGATGACATAGCAGATACGTTCTTGGGCCTACTGGATCAAGCTAAAACTTCAAGGAAGTCGGGCAGGGCCCGTTTCGGCGAATAGGCCGTTTCGTAAAATTTTGCTGCCAACTTGAGGTTTCTCATCGGATTTTGGCAAATTTTGTGAGGTTTCTCATCGGAAACGGGCCATCAAGTCAAACTCACTAGCTTTGCTTGTGACATTCGTCGCTTTTCGGTCAAATTCTATCGTTTCGGCCTTCAAATTAGCGTTTTTCGGTTTTTGCTTCTTTGGCAAGAAACGGATTTTTGTTTTTTCATTAATGTTGCTTTGTCATTTCGGCCTAGGTTTTTCCTGGCTATAAATATATGTCATAAGGAACCTTTTGGGACAGTTTTTACCTATTAATCAAATACTTCAATTTTTAGCCCTTTTTTTGGCCGAATCGTTTGTTTATAATCTTCCCTGGGTCAAAAATTGTAGGTAGTAAAATATTGTGGAGTAGATCACAAAACGGAAAAAACACGACCTCCTCAACTCAGTCTAACGTGAAAATCATTTTTAATAATTAAATCAATCAATTTCTGAATCCATATCGAAGGCAGCTTGGTTGCCAAATGGCATTCTCCGTTTGTAACTAAAGTTAAATTAATAATCAGAAATATGTGGTGACGTGGCTCATCTCCGTTTGCTTCCTTGTCTTTACAATATAAAATGGCAATCTGTTTTTGGCTAAACACCACAACTCCTCTAAAGCTAATTAACATCTTCCTCGCCCAAAAAAAAAAAAAAAGGCTCACGAGGCATGGGCGTGTTGTGATATAGCACTAGCTATTTCATTAAAATTCACTTAAGGCTATTTTTGGCATTTATGTTAACCAAATTTTGTTAGGGCCATTTTGGCATTTAGGGTGGCTATTTTGCATATATAAACAGAATGTTTGCTTGAGGTTGGTAGCTTTGGGTTTTAAGAAAAACAAAATGTGAGAGTTTTTTCTCTTTGGTTCTTCAAAGAACCGTTGATTGCAGGCTATCGTGTCTACCAATTATTCTTGTTTAATATCCTTGGTTTGAGTTCTCTATAACAAAGGGTGAAGGATTTTTCTATTGTTGGTTCGTGATTGATTCTATAATCGTTGGGTTACAATGGATATCGTTATATTATTGGTTCGCGATTTATTCTATAATCGTTGGGTCACAATTGATAACGTTATATTGTTGGTTCGTAATTCGTGTATAATCGTTGGGCCACAATTTGCCTATCCCAGAATCTAATTTTAGGCTTTTCTGGGATTGAAATCATATATTGTTATTGAGTTTCAAAGCAATTGTTCTTGGGTTCGCATCAGTTGATATCAGAGCTAGGCTCTAGAATCAGATTCTATCTCTCCTGTAATTTCATTCTTTAGTTATTTCTTCATATCTCGGAAAAGAGAAAAAAAAAAAGAGAAATGAAATTCGTCGAAAAAAAAAGAAAAGAAGTTCGCTAAAAAAAAAGAGAAGAGTTGTAGAAAAAAAAAAGAAATTGATTTGTTTATATACAATTTTTGAAAGGTTCTTGTTTGATTGTTTTATTATGGTTGCTTCGTCTTGTGGAGACAATTACTGTTGGTGATCCTTTGTTTTGCTTAACTGTACTAACTTGGAATCACGCCTAAGACCATCACGGAGGTAATGATTCGAGGACAAATCAAGTCAAAAAAAGAAGGAATGATAGGAATCTTACCAAGCAGAACTGGACGAGGCATGGGCGTGCCGTAATATAGCACGATCATGGCTATTTCGTTAAAATTTAGTTAAGGCTATATTTGGTAATTATGTTAATAGAATTTTGTTAGGACCATTTTGGCATTTAGGGTGGCAATTTTGCATATATAAACAAAATGTTTGCTTAAGGTTGGCAGCTTTGGGTTTTAAGAAAAACAAAATGTGAGAGTTTTATCTCTTTGGTTCTTCAAAGAACCGTTGATAGTGTCGACCAATCATTCTTGTTTAATATCCTTGGTTTGAGTTCTCTATAACAAAGGGTCAAGGGTTTTTATATTATTGGTTCGCGATTGATTCTATAATCGTTGGGGTTATATTGTTGGTTTACGATTGATTCTATAATCGTTAGGTCACAATATCATTATATTATTGGTTCGTGATTCGTGTATAGTCGTAGGGTCACAATTTGCCTATCATAGAATCTGATTTTTAGCTTTCCTAGGATTAAAATCATATATTGTTGTTGGGTTTCAAGGCAATTATTCTAATATCATCAATAGGTGTGACACAAATGCAGAAATAGGACCTAAGGTCGAGGTGGATAGGAATGAATCCCAGCACTCCTTCCGAGATTTCCCTGTAAGATGACCCCATATCGTAAGCCACTATCCCCTCGTAATGGATAGAGGTATATAGTGGGATTGGGCATGAGGGTATCAGGTACACTGTTTGCTACTTATGAGGACATCAGGTACACTGCTAAAAAGTAGCGTAAAACGATGCTACTGGAAACCAGGCGTGCTTGGTACAGCTCAGTTTCCCTTGTGTGTCAATGCCTCACATCTGCAACCTAAAATCGTGAAGAGCAAGCCCGGGTGACGAGTAGCGCTCTGAAAGATTATGCCGATGATGCTGCAAGAGAGGTGGCCATTATTTTGTGACCAGTCAACCTTACTCCATAGAAGGTATAATGTAGAATGCTAAAGGAGAACATTTTCTTGAAAGAAAAAGAATCGATGGATTGTAATAAATTGAGGTGACTGGAAATGAGGGATAAGTGTCCGATTTTTATAGATACAGAGATACATGTCACATTCAGATTTCCAAAAATTCGAGATAAGTAATAATCGCGAGTAAATAAATATGAAACGTTTATGAAATATGTTTAAAATAAATAAATTAAGGAAAACAAAATGAGTAATTTACTGGTAACGATAATAGTAATAATCAATAAAATGGTATAATCGTAAGTTATTGGGAAATCTAACAATAAATGCAAGACCGTTAATAGTGGAGTTTAAAATAATAATTACGAAAACGAAAAGAATATTAGTAAAATTTATGTGTGATAAATATATTAAATGAAATGTTAAAATAATTAAAGAAGTAAAATATAAATTAGAAGTGGTGGAATAATTATAATGTTAATGATGTAGATTTTAACTAAATTATAAGGGTAGAATGATAATTAAAGAGTGAAGATAATTGTTGAATAAAATGAATAAAATAAAGTGATGTGTGGAGTGTGTGTAATAGAAGTGTGTAGAAAGGGATAAAAATAATAATAATAAAAAAATGATAATGAGAAGAATTGTGTAGAAGGATTTGAAAAGAGGGATGGAAAATGAAGTAGAGGGATAATTTTGTAATGTGGATGGAAAATAATGGGTGGACAAGAAAAGAAAGAAAGAAGAATGAAAGGAAAGGAAAGAGAAAAAAAGGAAGCTGGCCGCTACCGCCGCCACTGTCCATCGGCTGACCAGACGCGCTGGCCTGCCTTGAAGACCTCCCTCCGACGAGTCCAGCGGTGGTGACGTGGTCGACAACTGACGTCGGAGCCGGCCATACTTGCAGCTAGAGGTGGACTGTCACTATTCACGGTACTATTTATCCGAAACTTTGGAGGCATTTTTCGGCAGCTATTGTGGTCGGACGGTGTAAGTACGGACAGATTTAGACTCCTCTCTTTAAGGGCTTTCAGATGATGTAGGCCTTGCCACCTGAAAATACCGTTTCCGGTGACCGAAGAACAAATGGCCGAAACTTCCGGTGAAGATTCCGGCATCTACAGTGGTTGGATGGAGACTTTGAGGACTGATCTGGACTCCTCTTATCATGAGCTTTCCAATGATGTAGGCCTTGTTACCAATCTATAGACGGATTGAGATTCGTGTACAAATTGGCCGAATGTTTTCTTGATTTTCCGGTGATCTCGGGCCACGATCCGTCCACTTTAAAGGTAAATCTTGAATCCCCATTCCTTAAGCTTTATTTTGATGTTGAGTTTGTGTTGATTGGTCGCCGGATTTGAGAATTGTGTTTTCCGGTGATCGGCCGAATGGTTTATTGGATTTTCCGGCCAAACGGCTCGGAATCTGTTGTATGTGATTGCATATTTAGAATCTAGGCTTTGAGATGAAGCTTTTGGTGTGTTCGGATTTGAAATCCGACAAGTTTGGGGATTTTCCGGCGACAGGAATATTTCCTGCCGGTGACCTGAATATTCCCCTCCGATGAACGATTTTTGGACAAAACCTAATTAGCATTGTTTTGACATCTTGAACCCGAATATAAACTCCATTTGACAAACCGAGAACCGAATAAATCAATATTTTGAATATTGCGAACTAAATAATTGATAAAATATGTAAATGAGGAAAAATAAATATAGTGGGTAATTAGACAATAAATAATAATAATAATAATAATGACTATTTGAGAGTGGACTATATAAATAAATAATCGGATTGGGATTTATACTATGGACTCGGTTTGAATATAGTGATGATATCGAGTAATTATATAATCGGAAGATAGGTATTGATGATGAATTCCAATAAATGAATAAATGACTCAGAAATATAGTTAAATTAAATGGCAAGAATAGGTATTGAAGCTAGTAGTCAAATAATTAAATTTACTAAGATTGACCATTTATAGGAAATTAAGTAGTTGATAGTTATGGAAGTATAATAAATAATTAGAGATCACTATTAATGTAGCGAAAGCAACAGTAAAATTTATAGATATAAATGAAAGAAATAAATAAATTCAATAAGATATTAATCAAGTTTGCAATTCGATGATATAGATATCGATGAGATATGATCGTGATATGGGAGTGCAGGAGAGGCGCGTGTAGAACACCGCGTCGCACATGTTTGATACTTTACTTATACTTGCTTACGCGCTACGATACATGATTTGATATGTGATGTTGTGATTGCTCATTGTTTGTGATATATTTTGAATTGTGAACGATTGTGCCATGTTTATATTTAATAAAGTAAAGTATCCACTGAGCTTATAGCTCAGCAAGTTAGTGTTTACTAACTTATAGGTGTCGGAAGCAGAAGTCAAAAAAGAACCAGTGTAGTTGTCCAGCGTCAATATCATCTAGGAGTTTTAGATGGCGTATACTGAAGAAATTGTAAACAGTTTTGTATTATTGTAAAAGTAAAATTTGTATTGTATTGTATTAGTGAAACTTTTAATTAGTAAGAAAATTTTAAATTCTGTATACCGTCAATAGACAAGTGTAGCCCTCTTATAGGTTTATTTCGGTAGACTTATAAGGGGCATTACAATCAGAATGTTGGCTCAATATAGTGATGAAATCATAATTTTCCATTTTTTTAAATGATTACCTGTCCATAAGTTGTTCTCTAGGAGGAGTGGGAGGCACATCTCCACTATACTTGCCTCTCCAGTCAACCTGGCCACCACCACACATTTTCAACCAGCTTCTGAAGCCAACAACAATGGCATCTACTTTGGTTGGCACAAAACATGTCTTTTGCCAATTGTTTGCACCAACTTCCATGATCTTTTGCTCCTACAAAAACAATATGCTATAAAACTAAGTGCATTACATATTTAGAGGAAAGCTTCATAATATAAGCAACACCACTTCCTTTTTTTAAAAGATTTCGGAATTTTATACATATAATTCAATTGATAATTTTGAAATAAAAAATTAAAAAAAAAAAGTTGGCGAGAGTCTTGTTTGCAAGACCTCTTCCTTTATTGTTTTTAAAATGATGATTCCGAATCGAGATTATCTCGATTTGTGTTTTTTTTAAAACAACAATGCCGAGATCAATAACTGCGGATTGCAATTTGTTGAAATTAATTCTCTGTTATAGGGGTGGGTGGTAGCCTAGATGGTCAAGATGTTTGCCTATGGCATTGAGGTTCAAATTATACTAATCCCCTCCTCTATATATAAGGGTGTGTGTGTGTGTGTGACCTATGGTAAAAAAATTCTCTGTTATGAAGTTTACCTAAAAATGATAATACTATTGAATTTGCACTAATATTATTTTGTATCTAATTTATGATATAAAGTCAAATTTCGCAAACTACACTTTTCATGATCTCGGAGTCTATACAAAGAATTTGACTGATTAGAAAAACACAAAACAAGACAATTCGGATGCCATAGCCTCACTCTTTTTAAAACAGATTGACAAGGTGCTATGTATTCTGCCAAATATGGAAAGTGTAATTTCACTATCACATCAATCCAAATCCCGCATAAGTCCTTGACAATAGCTTTATAATCTTTAAAAGAAAAAAAAAATTATTACCTCGAAATGAACTAGACGCAAATCTTGATCAAGAATCAGGTTTGTCTGCATATGATGTATCCATCTTGGAATTAGTTTTTCAATTCCAGCTTCCATGTTACTTAGTGTGGTAGTTATCACTCTACTTCTGCCAGGACTAATTGGGACGCAAATAATCAATGTACCTGCCCTCTTTTGCTGCACCAACACCGATAATAGTCTTATTATTATATTTGTAGCTTATTATTTTAATGTCACTAGATTATTCACAAAATTTGGTGCGTCATGAGACTTCTGATAAGGAAAATTAAATTTCGACGAATAAAAATATATAATACACACCATTTTTGGTTGAGATGGAAATGTTGCTCCACTCCCTTGATCCATCACTGGACTGGTATAAGGATAAAATGTATATGGAGCGATAAATTTACAAGAATCCAAATTTGGAGGTAAAGCATATTTCCCGATGAAACCATTTGTGTTTAATTTCTTGACTGACATATCCATTGGTTTGTCTCCTTCTCTATCATTCTTCTCTGTAAACAAGTCGTGTATATATAATGCGTGCATAAGGTAGGTTTAAGGAATTAGAATTTGAATTAATTCAAAATGAATCTTAATTTCTAAACCTTTATTTTCCTCTGTTGGGACCATTCCATAATGAGCATATGGAACATAAGATGGATCCACAAAATTTTCCATCATGACTTCATACCTGGAAAAGGAACTGCAGTTTAGAGGCATGCATGCATAAAAACAACCATTCCTCTTCTGAACAGCAACCCAAATGTGCAAACTAATCCGATTTCAATTTCGTGACCAGTTAAAAGGCTAAAAATTACTTGACAAATTGTAACCGAAAAAACAGCCCAAACTTACCCAAACGGCATATCTCTGACAATAGTGAGTTTAGTAAATGTTGGATCATCCAATTCTGGGATGTAGGGAGGCTTTTTCTTTATAATAATATCTTTAAACTGAGAATCAGTGTTAGGCCAAAACCATAG
>CATIWJ010103305.1:0-27012 GCA_949640765.1 Croton laevigatus
GTTTAAGAGTTATGCATAACCAACTCATATATGAGGTTAACTCACTCAACAAAAGTGTTGAATATGAGTTAAAGTTCACTGAGAGTTTTGTCATAGGTGCAAATATGACACAGTTAACCCGTTTTGAGAGTAGGGATGGGCTTGGGGCAGGGTGGGGGCGGAGATACATTTCCCATCTCCATCCCCATCCCCATCCCCATCCCACATATATAATTTGTTCCCCATTTCTATGGAGATCCCTATAGAGATCCCCATTTTCGTGAGGTTCCCAATTACCGTTTTAAATTTTTAAAAATTATTAATATTAATTTGTTCTCCATCCCCATCTCATTCACGAACAATATATTAAAAATTTAACTTAACCAGATTTTTATGGAATTAATTGAAAATCATCAAAGTTCTTGTTTGAAACAATACACAAAACAGATTTTTGTTCTAAAAGAGAATAATTATAAAAATTCGACTTTATATACAAAATCACCAAAAATCAATATCAATATGACAACCGTGATTTGATTAGAAAATAAAAAAAATTAAAGGAAAAAATAAAATAAAAACCTCAAAAAAAAAGTGTTGCTAAAAGTCTGTAAGCAGACTGAAAACTTATTCTATACTAACTGCAACCCATAACTAATTATCTTTATCTCTCCTTTTCTTCTTCTTAAATTAACTTTTTTTTTATTATTTTTCTGATAACACCAAAAAGTATAAGAAACGGCAAACGGAAGTGCTAAAGAAGATGAAACTCTGCTCCTAGGATTTTATAATTTTTTTTTATCACATACTATTAATATTACCATTATTTATTAACAACAACAAATAAAAAATAATTAATTAACTCTAAAATCTAATATATTAAAATATTATATATTAGCGGGTCACAACGAAATCGGGGATGGAGATCCCCAAGGGGCAGGGAGTATAAAATCCATCCCCACCCCATTTTCGCTAATAAGGAAAAATCATGCCCCGTCTCCGGCCCCACAGAAAAAAATAATAAAAATTTTCCTTCCTACTTGGGCCGTGTTCCAATGGGGAATGGAAAATCCCCGCCCCATGCTCAGCCCTATTCGAGATAGTCATTGCATTATGCTGCTGAGTTTAAATGTTTGAATGATTATAGAATGGTTTCTAATATAGCATATAAAATCAGAAAAAGCATTAAAATGCAGTATGTATTTAAGTTGAGTATATATATTTTTTGTTCGGGTTGTGGATTTTAATTTATGATTTCAAATTTTTTGAAAAAAATATTAGACCTTTGCAAAAGACAGTTTTACGTAATGTATTTTTTTGGAAATTACAAAAGAGCTTTAAGATAGACCCTTATAATACGTTCACCGTATGTTAAGGAGTTATCTGTTGGGCGCATTATAGGGGCATGTTCTACCCTACATAAGGTTAAGGGTGTGGCACTTATAGTTAGATGACATTTGGCAAGAGGAACTAAGGACATGTTGGCATGAGGGGATAAGAATTGAAGAAGAGTTGGCAAATGTCATGGTTTTAGCCATTAAATGAGTTTTGTGGGCTTGTTTATGGCCATTTGATTTATTAAAAAGGTCGTATTTGCCTAAGGATGAAGGCACTATGGAAGACTTTTAAACGTATTTTCCCATCTTCATCACGCGTCTTTGCCGAACAGGGGTACATGTGAACTTACCCATCTTTATTTTTAGTTATCCTTCCTTACTCTCAATCCAAACAGGCTGTAAAAAAAGAAGAAAAGAGTTGAAGTTTTCTTAAAAAAATATTACCTCCGTATTTACATTTTTTTTTTAATTTTTTTAAATGTATTTTTGAGTTGTTTATATTTTCATTTATAATAAATTTTATAATTATTTATTATTATTTTTTATTAATATTAATGAAAAAGTAAACTTTGTAAAGGGTTAAATATTATTTATTATTATTTTTGTATTGATATTGGTGAAAAGTATAATTTTATTGGTATCTATATTTTTAGAGTGTAAAGAATTAAAAAAAATAGAAGTAGTATAATAAGAAGAGCAAATTAAAAAAGGAGTCTTGGCTAGCTTGAGGATATCTAATTCTAGTAGAAGCTTAATCATGGAAGAAGATGGTGATCTAAGGTAAGAAATAATGGTTTTAAAGTTGGTTATTGGGCGTATATGTAAGCATATATGGGTAAATATGGAGATATACTATGGATTTAGACTTAGTTATTAAAATAGTTATTAAACTTTAAGTTGATTCCTTTAATAAGTAATTATTACAAGGAGATGAAGGAGGAAGATAAGTTTGGATTGGAGCATAGAGTATTAAGGTTTGGTATTTTAATTAATAAGTATTTATTAATTTGTTTTTTGAAATAAATGGAATGCTATATAAATATATAATATATGTTATTAAATTGAGTATTTTGAAGTATTGAGATGAAGTATGATAAGCATGAGTGTTGGGTTATAAAAGTATGGTATTTTATTAGGTCAAAAATTGGATTTCTTATGTTTTAAAAAGGTCGCGTTTGCAACACTTAGGGTCGCACTTGTGACACTTGTAAAAAAGGGTCCAGAATGTCCAAGTTAGTAGGTAGCGCTCTCAAAATTGCGCAAGTGACACCTTTTTTTTCTGTTTTTTTTAGTCCAGTAAGCTTAAGTTGATAGATTGCACCAGTGACACCCTAAGGTCACACTTACTACCCTTAAAACTTAAGAAAATTGGATGGAAATTATGTGTTGATCTATATTGTTTTCTCATATCATATGTCTATGAAATGAAGTATTTAAAGTAACTGAAGTATAAGATGTTTGGCAAGTATATATGTTATGATGAGATGAATATACCGTGGGTTTGTTAAAGAATATTATGTATGAATTGTATATAAATGGTTTTATATCGCTCTACTCGGTAATAGGTTGGGATCGAGTCTAGTGTGAGGGTGTAATGCATTACATTTGTATACCGTTATATAGCTTGAGAAGAGCACGATTATATGTCCGAGAAGGATTGATTGATTGATTATTACTGAAGTGACTTAGTAGCCTTGTGTATGTTAGATATATTGCTAGAAGGGCCTAGTAGCCTTGCATATATCTGATATATTACTGTAAGGGCCTATTCGCCTTATTTCCTCATCTAGTTGTTGGACTTATTCTATTATCTTGTAGAGCATCAAAGTTGTTAAGTATGGATGTTTGTAAAACTATTCATGAAAGAAGTTTATGCATTTGAAAATATAACTTATTTTATATAAATGTTATTTATACTTATGTTAATTAAAGTATCTATAAGCCTCCACCTTCTCTAGGACCTTTTAGAAGGTGTGGTCGCCCACACTATGGGTAGTGGAGGTTGCACTCTTGGGCTAAGGAGAAGTTGCCTCTACTAAGGTCAGGGAGAGATCGCTCTTACCTAGGCTAGGAAGGAGGTCGCCCTCTTAACCTTGACATTCCCTTTAGGCTAAGCTAATAGTCCTTGAGAATCCAGGGGCTTCTTAGGCTTTGAGATTCTAAAGGCCCTTTGAGTTCAATTTGATGTGAGGTTTTCCGACTTCATTGCCTTGGACTCTCTATATAAGGCCTTTATCTAGCACCTGTCAAACCTAATCACACTTAACACTTTCCGTATCCACAAAGTATAACTTAGGAAGTTTAGTGTTTCTAAACTTGTATGTTGGAAGCAATAGGCTGGATGTGAGCAGAGTAGCTTGGTAACGATCTGGGAAGTCATCATCAGCACTCAAATATATATGTTTGGTATTTGTGTAAGAGTTGTATAGTTTTAAGCTAGTATATATTATGAACAAGAAATAGATATAAAATTGTACATTGAATTTAATAATGAAGCAAGGATTCAAGTTTGTATGTTTAAGAGTTGTATATTGTTTTAAAATTTCAATTTGAAGCATGATTTGAGTTTACGATCTTTATAAAGGTTTTATGATAGTTAGACCGTTGTGGCGTTTCGACCCGGGTTAGCGGGAATTAGAAACATGTCTAGGGCCTGTTTAGAAATAAAATGCATGTCTAGGTGTGATTTCTATAAAATCGCATATTTTCAAGGATATGCTGTAATTTTTAGGGATCACATTGTAACTTTCCCTCCTAAGGAGAGGAGAAAGAGTTTTTTTTTTTAAACATTTAATGCCCTTTAAATTATGTTTTAAATTACATTGCTTGCTTTAAATGAAGAATGACTACTAAAGTCCTCCATTAGGAAATAATTGCTCTTAGTCTCATTAAATCGGTTTTTCAAATAACTTAATTTTTTGAGAACAAAATGAACCATTGCGAGGCCAGCAAGTCGGACAGTAATTAGATGAAAATCTAATCTATCGTACTTTTTCCCTTTAGACAATCTCTAATTCAAGACCAGTGCTTTATCAAACTAAAATGGAGACATTTGTTTAAAATGGAATTTTTTATTAAATGAAAAATTAAAATTGGATTTTTCAAAATGAGTGGCGACTCTAAAAAATCTATTTTAAGACCAACTTGTTCAGCACTGCGTGATATCCGTAAAAGGTGGATTTTGTCAATTGTGTGATTTAGAAAAGGTCAAATTTACGCTATTTGGAAAAAACATCAACACCTCTACTTCCTATGTCTTTTTCAAACATCTATTTATCTGAAGAAACATATAACAAAAATGTTTTTCACTAAAATCGAAAATTGTTTTAAGAAACCATAAAATTGCCTCCACATGTTTTTGTTAGCTATAAATAGCAAATTGACTAGATTTTCAAATCTAAATCTAGAGATTGACAAACTTCTAAAAGATCAATCAAGATTATTTGTCTTATATATAATCCTTTCCTTGAAGTTTCAACATCTTTTTATGGATATATCTATTTTAATGGGTATAAACACCTACCTCTTGAAACCTTAAATTTAAGGTAGAGTACATTAGATTAGGTATTTATCTACTTTCTGTACTAAGACTTTTACATTACTCCAAAAAGAGTTAGAATAGTGAAATACTCAGTTTACTTGGCAAGCAGATGTAGGTTGAAATGAACCATTTTTTTTCGATTTTAAGTTGTTACTTGCAAATTTATGCTTTCTGAATTAATCAAATTCTGAACAATTTTGTGAAAGTTAGTTTACAGTTAATAAAGTTAAGTTTCTTCATTTCTCATAGTCTCTAGAATTGTTTGTATATAGAAAACCTAATTTTTTTTTTTTATATTTGATATTATAATCTCATTCAAATCAAATACTTGGAAGTGGACCTGCTACAGTAACTGTATAGTTAAGTTTCTACTGATAAGTCTGATAAGAATAAATGGTGTTCCGAAAATTGAAAAATTGAAATGATTTTCAAACTCCAAATTTTTAGAAATCCAATTCACACTCTATTGAATTATTGTTATATATGAGACTACATGTAAAATTATATTATCCTACTTATATGAATAATAACTATAACTAGTTATAAACCAAAGGTATACTATCCAAATGTCTTATGCAAAATTAATTACAAGACCAAAATACAAAACTACTACTAAGTCCCTAACATTTATGGCATTCCTCACTATATCCTTTTGAAGTATCCATTATTCTCATCATTTCAACACCTTTTGAATCACCCCAATCGGAAAATGTGATGTCAATCAATTAAAGGTTTAAAACTAATTATATTCTAGTGATAACATTTTACTGCATATATTTGTCTACATTTGATAACTTATAAGAAACCAATTGTATCCCCATCAATTAATAAAAGCCAATTGCCTAATCCAAGCACAACCAACAACCTTAAATTTGTACAAGATATACCTGAATGAAATACCGATTTTATTTCCCTATCATAAATTCATATCCAAACTACAAATTCCATCCATAACAGTTACATTAAACTTATTTTAACTCCCTATTATACCTACTATAAACAGAAGTACAATAATTATATACATCAATGACTTTAGTTGTGCCCATTAAGGGTGTTCAAAAAAACAGCCAACCGAAAATTGAACCGTGAATCGAATCGAACCGAATTGAAATTTCGGTTATTTTGAGTTTTCGGTTATTATCAGCTCAAAATCGAACCGAATATCGGTTTGGTTATCGGTTCGGCCAGTTCAAAATCGAACCGAACCGATAAGTCTAAAAACAGTTGATTTTCGCCAAAACGTAGTTGTTTTAGATTAAAATGTAGTCGTTTTAAACCTAATTTACTAACTAAATATAAACTTCGGTTTTAACCATCAATCGAACCAAACTGAAAATATCAATTCGGTTCGATTTCCAACAATTCGGTTTGATTTTGATTTTTTCTAATCGGTTTTTGGTTTAACTCGGTTCGTCCTTATACCGAACATGAACACCCCTAGTGCCCATATTATTTAATTGTTGCAAATATATATATATATATATATATAAACGGTTAACACTCGCGCGCAACGCAGACGCAAAAAGTTCTTCTGTTTTAGTCAATTTTGTACTTATGGTCTACTTTACTGTTCTCTGTCTCTATAATGCTTGCTCGCTTTGTCCCATCTGAGTAAGAGAAAAAGGAACTAAAGTTTCTGATTCTGAGGTACCTCTTTTCTTTTCTCCATTTTCATTTCTATTTCGACGTTTAATTATCAGTGTCCTTGTTTTAAGATAACTTTCCGCAATTTAATCTGTGGCTTTACAAATTCATATCTATACCCTCTCATACGATTCATGATTGTTACAATGCATATCAGTTTCATTTATCCTAAACGTTGAATTTTGTTTTTTTCCTGGCTTGCCGGTATACTTAATTTCAGTTTGGTTCCTGGAATTTTACATTCTGGAAAAAGATTCAACGTTGCTGATTTGGTTTTCTACTTTTGTTAGTGTGAAAAATTATATGTTAATCATGAATTGTTGTTCTGTTTTTCCACTTTTTGGCGTCAAGGTGGAGCGAAAATCAACTCTGGAAAATGATTTGGGTTAGGTTATGATGATGTTTTGGTGATGTTGTTAGTAGGTATTGTTCGACATCTTGAATTTTTCTTTGGTGCATTAATTTTTTCTATGTCACGTGATGCTTATTTGTCAAAGATTACATATTTGTGTTCAGTTTTTATTTTGGATTGACATCTTTCTCCATTGAAACCGTTAATTAATTACCTGTTCATTACATTTGGGAAACTCAGTTGAAAACTGGTGTTACAATTTACCATTAATAGGTCAATGTTTAATCTCAATATTTTCTCTATGAAAGGCCTCTCAGATTTCAATAGCAATTAATATAGGTTATTAATGTGGGTAAGGGTGATATTTCTGTTCAAAAATAATGGAGCACTAATAGGAAAAATTGGGAAGGGATGTATATTTGTTTTTACACATGGGTTTATTGGGCATAAGCAACAAGAAGCAACTACATAATTTATAGAATTTCCATGATCAAAGAAATTTGTTATTTCTGCAAGACTGTTTTCCTTTTTGTTGGAGGAGTAATTATTAGAACAAATATCAATCTATAGGCTCTGTGTTGATTTTTTCTGTGATGGAAAAAATTGCTCAGTGGATTTTGAAAATGTTAATTTGTCAATTAAAGTGAGAGCATCAAGCTCTTCACTTCTTGAGTTTATAACACATAATGGGACTAATGGTGAATACACGGTGGATTAAGGCTTTTATGTCCTAAGATTCTTGCATAAATGCATACGGTCACATTTGGTGATATCTTATCCTTAACACAAGCTTTAAAAACTATGAATTGTTCGCTGCTGCCAAAGTTCATCTGAGCTTTTGTGAGTATGAGCAACTGATACAAGTTTGTGCAAAAATGTTTGCTACAGAGTGGTTCATTTTTACCGGCTGTAGTTTGGTTAGTTACCAAGAAACAAATATGGAAAGTGTTGACACTTTGTAGTTAGCACATAATATTAATCACTGGGAACTAAAATGTACAGAATCGCTCTGTTGTTGTTGGTGTACTTATTTGGAGCACTGAGAAGGGATTCAAGTACTGAGATATAAATTCTCCCATGTTGATACAAGCTCTAGGTAGACTTTGTTCAAGGAATTTCCAAATAATTTAAGATCTGTTAGGAATTGAACCTGGCAACTGCATTCAAATCTGAATGTGCCTGCTATTAGATATATTTTGGCAATCTTGGTTTTTATTCATTTTTCATATGAATATAAAGTCCTTTGTGTGAAACCTACTGTTTGTTCATATTCTTTGAACATAATGCACACTATTTCTCCCCGCAAAATGCATGCAAAAAGATCCAGTTTTATGCTTTCCACCATTGACTATAAACTTTTGTGCTTACTTGCAAGCTTCCCAAAGTTTTTGCATCGATTTAGCATTTGTTGTATTGACATTATGCGGACGTTGACCAACTTGTTAATTGTAGTGTGTCATGTGTGAATGGCTTACTGATCGCAAGTTTCTTTTTCTTATCCACGTGGGGGAGAAACCAAATTTTGGATCATCTTACTTAATTATAAGTGGATACTTCAAACGTAAATTTCCCAAGCTACAGAAGATGACTTTTTTTTTTTTTTTTTATCGACTGAAACAATATCAGATGTAATATTTTACCTGGTCCACATGCATAGGTGCACTACGAAGTTAGTGCCCTTCTTATTTCCTTCCTATTTCTGTCTGCAAGTCCATCATCAGATTGACATCATTGTTAATCCTTTTTCGTAATATAATTGCAATGATTCAATGAAGTAAATTTTCAATTTTTCAATTTTATTTCTTGTTTTTGGTAAGCTTATTTTGTGATCTTACATGATGGACAACAGTAGTAACTTCTCTTTGGTCACCTTGCTGAATAGCTTGTGAAATACTGCAAAATAAGCCATATGCATGGGTGATGGTGAAAAGAGTAAATTACTTTTTTGCACATCAATCACACAGCGGTTGAGGAGTAATTTACCTCACAGCTGGTTGACCAATTAACTAATTTTATGCAAGCCCTCTGATCTGAGTCTTTCAACCTTAAACACGGACATTGTACATAAGATCATCTAAAAATTGTACTGATATACGTATAAGGTGCAAAACTTTGTTGCAAAAGATGAGGGTGGGGGAAAAAATAGTTGGGAGGGAAATTTCAATGAAATTTCAAAATAGCATACCAAGATCCTCTGACAATCAAGATCCTTGACTTATGACTCTTGAAAGTGTCTTGAACATGTCTGTCCAGCTTTAAGGCAATATAACTAACTTGACTTCACAGCTGGCTGATTTTACTTTTCAAGTATTTCATCGATTTAGTGCTTTTTTTTAAATCGTGTTTCTACTCATGGCTTGCGTTACATTCATAGGTTGAATTGGACAAAAATCAAACAGTGACATCATCAAGGTAACAAAGCGTTGTCAAGGCTGGGTCAATAGCTTGAAACTGGTAAAAGTCAATGTCTTCTACTAATTAAATAGGTCTCTCTATTACAGACCGTACACTCTTTAACTTCAATTTCTTAACAAATTACATTTCAATTTGTATGAAATAATTTATATTATTGTTTTTAAAAAAAAAAAGAATTTACTACTCTCCAAGTTAAGCTAATGCCATGGTCCATGGCACGGTTTCCTATTCTAGCTTAGAAAATACACCAAAGATCTTGCAGCAAAGCAGCTATTCTACATTTGGTTTTTAATCAAGCCAATTCAGTTGTTCCCATTCCCATAGCGGCGGAGTGATACCATCAACCAAAAGGGAGTTGGAACTTCCTGCTATACCTGAGAGATCGGCATGATCTCCTCCTGATGATGTGTCAGTTGAGCTTGAGTTTTCAACCATTCTTGATGTTGTTGCTGTATCACTTGGAGGCGCTGTCTCTCTCGTCACAGCTTCTAAAGGACGTCTATCGAATGCTCGAAAACTCCCAGATATTATATATACTCGGCACAAACTAAATTCGTGCCTCAGCTGTATAGAAGAAATAATTATTATTAGAAACTGGAAATGGGAAATAATAGAAACTTCATGACTGGCTTTTTATTTATAAACACTAGATATATATTAACCTTAGGAACAGTTGTGTTGGATGAGTCAGCAACTCCTTCAATGGCTCTATATTCATGCATCTTCCATTTTGTTTTTCTTCCTGTAGGAGCTTTACCCTTATAGAAGACCATGGTTTTCTTCACTCCGATCACCTTGTTATCGGATGAGTAAACATAACCGGGAGAACCAGTGGCCTTCCAGTACCCGGAAGCTGTAGTACGGCTTGGCCTCCCTCCTCTGGCTTCTCTTTCTTGTCTTGCAGTAAAGAAGAACCATTGCTCAGTGTCTCCTCGACATCTTTCTCCAGCGAGCTCTACAACAACACATGCAAGAAACAAACATTAAGATACAAACTACGATTCAACTGAAAGTTGTAGCAGCATTTTCAAGCATGCATGAACTAAATTCATTGATGGAAAAACATTTAAGACCCAAGAAAAATTTAGATATATAGATATAATATATATTTTTACTTGGGAGATCCCATGGCTCTATGTTGTAAATGTCAATAACTGGGACAACACTGTGTAGTTCCTGTCTCCTCCCTTCAAGCTTGTTATGCAGATAGAAAGAAATTAGTTCCTCTTCTGTAGGATAGAACCTAAAACCAGGAGGAAGATCTTCCATGTTTCTTTGTTTTTAACTGTTTTTGCTATTGATTGTTTTCGGATATTGTGTGCATATTTATATTTTTGGCAGTTGTATGTATATATATATACACACAAGAGGGAAAAAAAAAAAAAAAAAGCCCTGGGAAACAGGTTTGCCGAGTGAAATTGGAAAAAATGGCAAGGATAGGTGAAAGCTTCCACGCGTTTGCTCAATGAAGGCGGTAATCATTTCCTTTAACCTATTAAAAACTCATTTGAACGAGTCAGCGATTCTTTAAGTTAATTCCCTGTATTGCCTGTCCACGAATTATTAATTGCACCGTCTTTTCCAAATGTAATGTCAACCATTGATTGCTTTTATCATGGTACGGTCACTCTCGCTTGAACTTCTAAAAATAGGTTAATACATTTTTTGCCCTCTAATCTTTATCCAAAAATTTATTTGGCTTCTTTATTTTTATGGAGAACAAATTTACTTTTTAATGTTTTAAAATATAATGTATTTTGCTCATTCGTCACATATGGCCAAATATTTTTGCTGTATGTGTAATACAAGCTCACTAACATGGTAAAAATACTGACATAGCAATAAGTAAAAATCATTTTGCCCTTTGAAATTTGGTTGAAAAGTCATTTTGCTATCTAAATTATGCCAGACGCCATTTTGCTTCTTAAACTTTAAAAAATTGATACATTTTGCTCTATGCAATTTATTTTTATAATTTTTTTAAATAAAATACATAATATAATTTTAAATATTCTAATAACAACACAAATTGTCTAACAATAAAAAAAAACATAAAAACATTAAAAACGGTTTTTAAAAAAAATAACGTATAAAAATAGATAATAAAAAATAAAAAATAATTTTTTAATTAAATTATACACTATCTATATGTTAAGTTTGAACATAAAATAATAAACTAGTAATAGTTTTTATTTTTTAAAAGAAAATTAGTATTATTTTGAACAATTATATATATATATATATATATATATATATATATATATATATATATATATATATATTAATTTATACATATATATATAATTTATGCAACGGGTTTTGAGCGTTACGGCTATCTACATCTAATTATTTAAAATAGCTATATGCCCCACCCTATTATCCATTTTTCATTATCTATAGGGGTCAAAATGGAGTGGATTAGTATGGGTACTCAAAAAAATTCCACCTCGCTACTATCATTAGGCTTGAAGAAGATGATATATTTTTTTACTATTTCTTTATTTTTATAATAATAATAATAATAATAATAATATATGAATGACTTAAATATATCATTTTGAAAAGTTCAAAGATTGAAGCGGTGCCTCGTAATATTTAGGGAGTAAAATGATTTTTTTGCTAAAAGTTGGGTAAAATAATTTCCACTCCTTAACATGTGGCACTATTCACATGCCCATGAGTGATTGTAGTCCGCCCACCAAATTTTTGTATGATGAAAGAGCAAATTATATTGATTTTTACAATGTTAGAGAGTAAACTGGCTTCCTAAAAAAAATTAAAAAAGCCAAATGATTTTTTCACATAAGGTTGAGGAGCAAAATTTGCATTAACCCTTTTTAAAATTCTTCATCCGTTATAGGTATCTCATTTTCAGTTATTCTACTGTTAATACACCTTTCCTTTAAATAATAATATTTATTATGTATATAGATTCTTTTTATTATGTGAATTAATTTTGTTAAATTCCAAAAATGAGTTATTTTGGAATAAAATATAATAGTAAATGAGAAACTTGTTCACAGTTAGAGGGAATATTTATTTTAAAAAAATATGAAATATTTTTAAATTAAGGATAATGATTGGCTAGGGTGAGCTAACTCGAAAAACCTGTCATCAGTTCGGATTGCAGGCTGTAACTCACCTCATAAAGCCGAAATAGCTAATGATCACGGCTTAGCTGTATAATGAAAATTTCACACATGCAATTTAGAATTTAATGATGAATTTAAATTTCCACAATATTTTTCTTTGTAAATTTGACTACTTAAATCTCTCTTTGTGACAATTTTGATCATTTATCGGTTGAATCTTTCATGAGTTTAACCAAAACTCCCAATTCATGAGTTTAACGCTTGATTTTTTTTTTTTGTTTTGGACAAAAGGGCCAAAAAAAAAAAAAAATCCCAATTTTATAGGTGCCAAGTGGGTTTGGTTAATTCGTGACCATAATATGATAGTGCAATATAATATAATAATTTTTGGGCCTTTCTTGTTGCTCAACACACGTGCATTGGTCTACGGTCACTTTTCTTTTGTTTTGCATTAACTAAGTGTTACTACATCCAATTTTTTCAATTGTTTACGTTTTCGTTTTTGACAAATTTTTTCAATTATTTACGTTTCCTTTTTAGGTAAGTAGGTTTAATTGTTTATTATTATTTCTGTATTGATATTGGTGAAAAAGTAAGTGTTGTAAAGGGTTGATAATCGTTTATTATTATTTTGTATTGGTATTAGTGAAAAGTAGGATTGTATTGGTATTTGTGTTTTTAGGGTGTAAAGAAATGAAAAAATTGAAGGTAGTAATTAATAAATAATATCGTATAATTTTCATCCTCATTTGTGAAACTTAACCTTTCAAACTTAATCGTAGCTTTTGCATTTTAGACAATTTGATTCCCTTGTTTCTTTTAGATGGAAGACAATTTGATTCCTTAATGTTGTGCTTAGAATGTGAAAATCTCTTTATTTTGAGTATTTACAAATTTACTTAAATTTGTAATTTTACTAATGTGACTTTAAGTGTTTAAATATTATTTCAACAAATTTAAATTCCAATAAATCATGATGAACCTTGCTAAATAATTGAAGATATAAAGAAAGACTGAGAGTTGTGCAGACTACCTAGCTTCAAAACGCGTCCCCCTTAAGCCCAAAATGTAGCTAGGCATTCCTCTTGTCCTAAACGCTGCATTTTGGACAAAAGTAAAGAAAATAAAATTACCCCGTTTCAAAACTCTACTTTTTGCAAGTCCAATTTAACTCAAAAAGCATTCCCCTTTCTTTATCCAAACCACTGCCTTTTAGACACATCTCAAAATTCCATTTGATCAAAACACAGCTTTTCACAAAAAAGATTAAATGGTCTCTTCACACAGCCTGGCAAAACAGTCTTAATTGAACCGTGTATCAACCCATTTACACTCTGTTTTCTTCAAAAAATAATTCTCTCCGCGCCATTTCTGCCCTATTTCCGTTCTTTTTTGTAATAATGCTCGATTATGATCTGACAAATAAAAGTTAACAAAATAAGTTATTTAAATATAAATTAAACACCAATTAAAATCAAAATTAAACAATAATTTCATATAAAAATAAATATAACTCTGACACTTATCAAATATCCCCACATTTAAGTTTTGATTGTCTTTAGGCAAGCTTTTGCTTGTCCTCAAGTAAATAATTAGACGCAATAAATAACGACTCAATGAGAGTGTATCAATATGTATAATAATAATAATTAAATATGCCCACACTTTTAAAAGTAATTCAAAAATTATTTAGCATGATCACAAACCAAGCTAAAATCGTGTGAGTGTGTCTGTGTGAATCAATATGTAGTGAAAGAAAGAATGAAATCAACTACATCGCCTCACTGATCCACATATTAATTCGGAACCGCAAACACGAAGTAACTTTGTTTTAAACATGCAAAAATATTTTTAAGACACGGATTGATTACTATAAAATCTTTTCAGTGTCATCGGGTGCGTTTTGTGCTCCATCCCAACTGTCTTATTGGTGCTATCAAGTGCGTTTTACTCTTTATCTCAATTTTCCAATTATTTAATTGCTACAAACTGGCTTAAAAATTCCTCTATGTTGTGCATTTGCACTTATTTAGCTTCCACTCTCTAGGTGAATCCTTTTACCAAGAATACATGTTAAATAATACTTTGCAAACTCATATCTTAAAATAAAACATAGGAGTAGAAACAGAAGATTTTAATTTAAGTTACCGAGTTTAGGTTCAATAAAAAAATAATAATAATAACAAATTTAATTTACGTAATAAAAAAAAAATTTAATTAAACAAAATAACTTTGCGCCTATAGTTCTAGACTTACTATATAGATCAGGAAGCAACTTCAGTTTATGTTCATAATTGTTTAATTCATTTTTGTGATGGTTTTCTTTGTTCATTATGTTGAGTATTAGTTTTTTTTTTAGGTTGTTTTAATCCCATTTATTAGTGTTTCTTTGGTATATTAGTGATTTTTAAGGTAATTAGAATGAGAACAAGGAAATTGAAGCACAAATAGATGATATTTGGTAAGAAGTGCATCCACACAAGCAGCCACACAAGCAAGCTTATGGGTGTGTGGATTTTAGCAGATTTTTGGCAGGCCTTAATTGAAGATTTTTAAAAACACGTGTAAAAAGATCATATTAAGGAAAACATGCCCAACACAAAAGGGATGAGGACTGTCAGTTTCACACATTCGACAGAAGAAGCGGAATTCATCTTTTCAAAATGATATCTTCTCTTTGCACTTACGCTTTTAATAAAGAATAAGTCTGATACCAATTTTTGGCCCTTAAGAACCTAAGAGGGGTGAATTAGTTAGAGATTTAAAAAAAAAAAAAAACTTAAAAGAAGAATTTGGTGGCTAATTGAAACTCAAAAGACAAGGAAATTTTATAGTGGTTTAAATATAACTTGATCCTACATCCATTTCTCCAATTCCTACAAGAATTGGGTTCCACTAATCTTATCAAGAGATTACAAGGAGGTTTTCTAACCTAACCTCAAACTTAGTGTTTTTTGCTCACACTTAATGTTACAACAAAACACTCAGAGTTTTTAACTTATTCTAAACTTACAACAACTTTTAGTGTTGAGTTTAATGCTTATTCAACTAACACTCACAAGAATTAAATGCAAAGAATTGAATGAAGATGAAAGGAACAAGAGGTTGTTGTGAAAGTTAAAAATCTATTGAATACTTAGATTGTTCAATCTCTTAACGGTTGTAGGTGGGTGTATTTATACCTACTTTGAATAATACAGTCGTTACTCCTTTGAATTGAAGTTTGTCTGAAGTTTTAATAAAGTTGAACTAAAATGTCTTTCTATCTATTTTTTCGTTAAATAAATTATAGAAGGATCAAAATATGATTTTATGAGCTTTTTGAAAAAGCAAAAAAACATGAAGGACTGTTTGGCAACTTTGCCAAACTTAGGCTACTTTCAACAATAGCAGCCGTATGTTCATCAAGTTGTTACCACCACTCTAGGGCTTGGAACGAGCAACTGCCACCGCCGTTGGAGTCCTCTTAATGAGTTGGTTCTGATGGTACTAGCATCAGTCCAAATTGAACAGAGAAAGAGTCCCAACTGAGCAGAGAGAGTAAGAGAGAGACAAAAATTTCAGAATGCTGCAGCCGACGCTCCAAACCTTAGACCGGCGAAAAAGGGCAACCTCCGATTCCTCATCATCTGGGCATTCATTTGATTTGCTCCTTGTCGCAGATCCATAGCCAGATAAGATAGGTCAGATGGGTCAGTTCGCGAACCCGTTCGAATCGCAAGAGTTTCTAATGGCTTTTCTTTGCACTTTTCAGTGGTCAACATGCTCTGATATAGGTATGACTGTAATCCTCTCTTCCTCTTCTTTCATTTGATGTATAGGATGTTGAGTTTAATTGCCGTTTTTCTGTTTTGATTTTCCGGCCAAAATTCATTTAGGTCGGCTGGTGATAGGAAGAAGATGAAGTTTGGCAAAGTTGCCAAACAGTCCTTCATATTTGAGTATTTTCAAAATGGCGTGTAAAGTTACATTTTGATCCTTCTGCAGTTAACTTAAATTGAATAATAGACATAATGACTTTTTTTGTTTAATTTTATTAAAACAAAGGGAAAAAGTCGTTCGTTTTAAAAATACAGGGAGAAAATCATTAATTATGTCAAAACACATATTTTCTCCCATTTAGTAATGATTTGTTTATAAGAAATGACTAAGCCATAATTTTTATCCTAGGAGCAAAAATTACATATTTGAATGCATACATAATAATTTAAATATGAATTTTATTGAATAACTAACTTATTATTGAAATTATTTTAGATGATTATTAGATGAAAGTCATTTTTCACTCTGAAAATAATTGATATAAATACATCCAAAGTTTTAATTTATTAACATATGAGTTAAAACTTTGGAATTTATAATTAAAAATTAGAATTCTGAAACAATAGATAAGAAAATTAACTTTTAAATTTTAAAGATGTTAATGAAATTTATTTTATTTTATTTCATTGTTAAATGTTAATAAAATTTATTAAATAACTCAAGGGGCTGGATTAGTTAGTAGGACTATTTTAGCTTAACCATGAGGTCGTAGGTAAGGGCTAGAGCTGCCAATGGTTCCTATCATATGCCTCAATTTGGATAGTTTACCTCCGTTGAACGACTTTAAATGCAATTATACACTGGCACACTGGGTAGAAAATTAAAAAAAAAAATGAAATTTATTAAATATATAAAAAATATGAAATGAAAAGTAAAAGGGTTGGAAAATTTTAAATATATATTAAATAAATATGAAATAAAGAATAAAAGGGTTTGAAAAAACAAAGATGGCTACTGACCAAAGAAGACAACACTCACCAATTATTATATTTGCTTAGCTTACTAGTCGTCTTGCTCGGTCGTTAGTTATAGGAAGGAGCCAAGGTTCATTGACCAACTATTGGTGAAAGTTATGCAAATATTCTCTTGATAACCGTTAAAAACAAAATGATATAATCGAGTATTTAAAATTTATTCTTTGCTTAACTTTAGGGGTTGGGAATGATGAACCCTAAAATGGATTGACAGTCCAATATGGATACAAGAAGTGGGCATTTTTTTAAAACAAAGTGGGCGTGCTTTTTGTTCCTCCTAAAGTGACATCGTTTAGTGCGTTGTTTAATAGCGTGTTTAGCAAAAATTAATTGTCTGAAAACACAAAAGTTAAGGGCCCGTTTGTTTATGATTATGTTTTGCGTTTTCCGATTTTTTTTGCCCAAAAAAACGGAAACATGTTTGTTTCCTTGGTGATTAATTTTTCTTTTTAAATATTTTTAAACTGATTCTAAAAATAAAAAACACCCATTTTGAAAACTCTAAAATCTGGTTTTCCGGATTTTGTTTCCTTTATCTTTAAAGTATCCAGTATTTTCTCAATCTTTTTTCATCTGTTTCATATCTATAAATCTTTCAATCATTGTCAATTTGCACTACTATTATTAAAGTATTGAGCTTTATTCAGATTCTAATTTTTTTTTTGTTTAGTTTCAATCAGCCAAAAATTCAAGGTTGAAGCA
Source organism: Croton laevigatus (assembly GCA_949640765.1). Lineage (NCBI taxonomy): Eukaryota > Viridiplantae > Streptophyta > Magnoliopsida > Malpighiales > Euphorbiaceae > Croton > Croton laevigatus. Next base: position 17,856 of record CATIWJ010103305.1, read on the forward strand.
ACTTTGGTGTTTTTAGAAGATAAAGCTCCTCATCCAATCTATTTTGAAAATGTGAAATTCTAGTATCTCCATTTTCACTTCCCTTTATCCATATATTCCTCCATTCAAGTATTTTATTTTTCATGGCTTTCTTTTATTGTAATGAAGTTAGCACTTTGATGTTATTGATTGATAAAAAAAAATAATAAAGTGAGATTGTATAATCTTATTATATTAAGATTAAAATGTTTCCCGGACAAGTAATATGCAGAAGCTATAACTTCTAGTTCTATCACCATTTCAGTTACTTGCTATAATCTTTTAAAATTATTATAATTTTTAATATCTTTTCCATAAATGCATGCAGCTATACTCCTGTAAGTGCTATAGGTTAATTTTTTTATATTTTGTTGGAACTTAATCTTCAAATAATGTCATTTTTGGTATACATATTATCAATATTTGATAGTAAATTTATTTGTCATTCATGTCTTGAGATTTGTTTTATTGTTTTTAATATATTTTTCAGTAATTAAAATCTAGAATTTTGAGTGAATGTGTCAAGTATTGTTAATTTGTTAAAATGAGTCAATTAATTTGTTCATTGATATTAATAGTAGTAGAATTTTCAAACTATATAATAATGCATTTGTAATCTTTATTTGGTTTGATTTATCTGTTAGGTTTGCTTATGGATTATTGACTAACTATATAATAATATATTTGTAATCTATCCTACAAGTTTTAAATTTTATTTTTAAATTATTTAGGCCTTTTAAATGGTAAGCTTAAGTCAGGATATTAATACTATTGAAGATGATTTTGTTGAAATTAAAGAAGATGATGCCATTTGGTCACAAAAATCAGAAGATTATTTTATTGCATTAATGGAAGAGAAAGTGAAAAAAGGAAATAGACAAACAAAGAAAGCATGGAAAACCATCTTAGAATGATTAATTGAAAAAACTGGAAAACAATATACTCATTTGCAACTAAAAAATAAGTTTAATTCTCTTTGAAGTCGATGGAAGAATTTCAATAAAATTCTTAAAGAAACAGGCATCGGATTCAATTTAGTATAACAGGACAGATTACAGCTATTGATGATGTATGGCAAAAATTAACTATGGTAAATAATTTGAGTCACTTTGAATAAATTATCATTTTTGAATCATTAAAATAGATTTATAATAAATGCTTTATGGTGTTTTTTTTCCTAATTTCAAGTCAACAAACATGCTAGGAGATTTAAGAAAAAAGGATGCAAAGAATATGAAAAATTATCTTTAATTTATGGTGATATAATTACTACTGGCACTCATGCTCACGCTTCAACAAAAAGCCCTTCTAATAGTGAAAATGAAACATCTGATGATTCAAATGATGAAGGAGAAGATGCTAGTAAAAATAAGCAAGGGAAAGAGGTAGCTAGTTCAAGTAGCAATCGTAAAAGATCAAGAACACAATTTCAAAATGCGATGACTCAAGCATTAATTACAATGGGTGAAAATTCGAAAAAAAAAAAATTAGAAATTATGGAGAAAAAGGTGAATTTAGAAATGTTATCTACTACGAATGAAATTAATGGTAGTAAGAAAGAAGATCAAGAGTCTGTTTTAAATTGTCTAAAAATACTTAATACTCTTAAAGGTATAGACGGATTATCTTACACAAAAGCAGCAAAACTCATACATGATCATCCTTTATGGAGAACTATGTTTCTAGCTATGCCAGATGAAAGGAAGAAAGATTGGATTTGCAATATTTAATTTTTAATAGTTTTAAATTTTATTTATTTTAAATTTATAACATTTATGAATAAGATGTTATTTTTTTATATTTATGTTTTAAATAATTATTTTTATATTTACTTACATTTAATTTTTTTAAATTTTTGCAGTTTTGAAGGTGGAAAATGAAGTTAGATGATTTTCTTTCAGATTCTGATGAAGAAAATGACCAAATGCTCATTATATATATAAATAAAAAATTTAATCACTTAGGTCAGAAAAAACCCAAGTCTCAAAGAATATCAGCTCTTTCAGGCCATGAATGGGTTATTGAAGTAATAAATGGTCATCCTAAAACATGTTTTGAGTTATTTCGTATGGACTAACAAATTTTTATCAATTTATGTGAGGAGTTAAAAAAGAAGAGAAAAATTAAAAGATTCTAAATATCTTTCGGTACAAGAACAATTGGCCATATTTCTTACTATTGTTGGTTAAACGACATCGGTTTGTAAGAGATAGATTTCAACATTCAATAAAAACTACTTCCAAATATTTTAGAAAAGCCTTGCATGTGATTTGCTCACTTGCAAAACATATAATTGTTCCTCCATCATTTGAAGATACTCCTCCAGAGATAAAGTACAATAGAAGATATTATCCATTTTTTAAGGTATACTATTTTCCAAACTCCTTTTATGTATATTAAAAAGAAATAATGTACATTTTTTTTAATAATTGTATTTTTAATTTTAGGATTGTGTGGGAGCGATTGATGGTACTCACATCTCTGCACGTGTTCCATCTGAAGAACAAATTCCATATTGCTGTAAAAAAAAATCGAGACAACTCAAAATATCATGTGTGCTTCTTCATTTGATATGAGATTTACTTTTGTCATGACTGGTTGGGAAAGAACTGCAAATGATGCAAGAATTTTTTTAGAAACTATTATAAACCCAGAAAATAAATTTCCTATGCCACCAAGGGGTAAATATTAGGGGTGTCAAAAACTGACACGACATGCTAATCCGACAAAAACCCGACCTGCTATTAGCGGGTTAGGGTTGAGATTTTCGACCTGTTTAATTAAATGGGTCGACACAAACCCGACCTGCTATTAAATGGGTTAGTGTCGGGTTGAAAATTTCAACCCGCGGATCGACCTGTATAACCTGTTTACGTACATAATAATAATAATAATAATAATAATTATTATTATTATTATTATTATTATTATTATTATTATTTATGTCCTGTATGTATATAAAATTTATTTTGTTAAAAAAAGTATATAAAATTAATGATGTTTGATTTTGAATTAGGTTTTAATATTGAAATCAGGTTATATGGGTTAAATGAGTTAGGGTCAACCTGAAATTAACAGGTTAAATGAGTTTTAGATTGACCCGTTTAACCCGTTTATCTTAAAAAAGAAAAAAAAACTTAAATAGATCAGGTCGACCTATTTAACCTGTTTATTAAACAGATCAGATCAGGGATGAGTTTTCTGACCTGTTTATCTAAACAGATCAGATCAGGGTTGAGAGGTTTTCAACCCGAACCTGCTTGACACGAACACGAATCCGACACGACACGACCTATTTGACACCCCTAGTAAATAGTATGTAGTAGATTCTGGATATACTAATATGCCTGGTTTTCTTTCACCATATCGTGGAGAAAGTTATCATTTACGTGATTATAGAGATGGGAGAAATACATGAGGTCCAAAAGAATTGTTCAATTATACTCATTCTTCATTACGAAATGTCATCGAACATTGCTTTGGGGTGCTAAAAGCACAGTTTCCTATTCTAAGAGACATGCCTCCATACCGATTCAAACAACAAAAATACATTGCTCTTGCTTATTGTGTCGTTCACAATTTCATAAAATGCAAGGAAACATGGATACATTATTTGAAGAATATGCAAATGATAATATGGTAGTAGAGGATGATCGAAGAAATGAAGAGCAAGAAGCTGTTAATATTAGTTCCAGCCAATTTCGTCAAATGAATAATTTTCGTGATCAAATAGCTCAACACTTATGGGAAAATTATAATAATTAATTGACATTTGTTATTAGAGTAGTTCATTATTTTTTGCTAATTGAAATTGTAAAAAAGTAACGAAATATTTGTTATGTATTTAGGGAGTTGCTTACAAAATTATGAAATCTAATTTTTGTTCTTCTGTTACATTATCTAAGAAATATATATGTTAAAAAAAAACAGTTTTTAAGAAACTAAAAACAAAAACTGAAAACAGTTTTTTATTTTTTGAAAATAAAAAACACGAAACACAAAAGGATAACAAACAACCTAAATTGTTTGAATAATGTTTAGTTGTTATATGAGTTAATTTTTGATAAACACAATACTTAAATAGTCAAAAGTTATTTCAAAAGTTTTTTTTTTAACGTTGTAAAAAATAACTGTTAGTATTTTGACCAATTAAAATGCTAAAAGCTATTTCAAAAACTGTTATCTCTATATACTGTGCAATTTATAATATAATATAAACTACACATCAGCATGTCATAGTGGTGGAGATGAATAATGTTGAGATGGTGCACATGCACCCTTAAATGAAAGAGCTAGGGGTGTTAAAAAAAACCGTGAACCGAAAATCGAACCGTGAACCGAGCCGAATCAAACCGAAATGTCAGTTATTTTGCGGTTATAAAATGAAATCGGTTTTGAACCGAACCGAACCAAAATTATCGGTTCGGTTTCGGTTTTGGTCATTTATGAATTAAACCAAACCGAACCGACTGATAAGCCTAAACACCTTTAATTTTCCTTAAAACGCAGTCGTTTTATACCGAAATATAGTCATTTTACACTTAATTTATTAATTTATTTTAATTATCGGTTTTATATGAACCGAACCGAACCGAAACCGATAATTTCGGTTCAGTTCAGTTCGGTTTCAGAAGTAATCGGTTCGGTTACGGTTCTACACTATCGGTTTTCAGTTTTCTTCGGTTTGCAACTATTGGTTCGGTTCGGTGAACCGAACCGAACCTAAACACCCCTAGAAAGAGCTAGGCTATGGCATTTGATTCGAATTTCATTCGAATGCTTTTTTATCTTTTAAGCATAAAATTGGTCGATCATTTATACATGGTCTCAAGAATAAATGTAGTGGCCACAATTTTTAGATTTTGGCTATGTATTATAGAATAGATATCAAAGGTAAAAAATTGTTCTATATCTACTACCTCCGTTTTTGTCAATTCTTTCCATTGAAATCAGTATGATTAGATTCAAGTTTGGTGTTGATAGTTTGATGAGTTGGGTTAGGTAGGTTAAAGTATTATTTATATATAACTTAAGTACAATAATCATACTTTATAACTAACCTAAAAATACTTTAATCTACCTAACCTAACCCATCAAACTATTAACACCAAATTTGAATCTAATCATGCTGATTTCAATGTAAAGAATTGATAAAAACAGAGGTAATATTTCATAATATAGGGTCAAAATCTAATAATTGTGATTGATTGCATTTGATCTCGGCACTCTATGCACATAATCAATCGGTTCATTGAAACAAAATAATAAGAAAAATGGATCAAATAGTTCATTCCATCCGAATGCACTATAATTACCATAAGTGAAAATATCCCTTTAACACATTGATATATTTTTTGTGGTAAACACCCTAAATTATAGAGTTTTAAATAGTGACCCCTGTAATTCTTTACAGTGGTTTTTTATGTCCTTTGGAGTAATTAGCTAGGCTGGTCTTTTTCTTTCTTCTTGTTCATCATATCTTGCAGAGGACAATTGTAAGATAATGTTTTCTTAGACTTTCTTCTTTTCTATTTTTTTCTAAATTAAACTGTAGGTGTTCCTGCTTGCATTGGATCCACCATTAAGAAGTGAGAAATGTAAGTAAATGGCATAATTTGAATTTTATAGTATAGTAAATAGATAGAATTTAAGTTTTATAGTGTTGTAAATGTCAGTATTTTTTTAAAATAAAATAAATAATAGATTTGAACCACTAAAAATCATAAAACCCTTTTACACCTCTTTCTTTTTCTTCTACGAATAAAATTAAAAATAAAAAAAAATAAAAAATTGAAAACACAAAATAGTCAATATATAAATGTTTATACACAAAAATCAGAGACGAATGCAAAATCATATAGCGTGGGGGGCAAAAAGTGGGGGGCAAAAAGTCATATAAAGTTAAATATACATTAAAGTCGTAGTACTTTTAATTATCAAATTTATTATATATAACATCTCAGAAAGGAACACTATAATAAGTGACGAAAATGATATATTAGTAAATCTAAAGTAAATCTTTTTTAACATATATTTGAAAAAAGCATGAGAGAAATTCATCTTCAACCTTTTTATAAAATTCATATACTAAAATAAATTAATTTTAATAATATCACCACCCAGACTTACTACTATAAATTGAATGTGCGAAAAGGTCACGTATATTGATGAATTAATTTTGCTTGATCAATAAAATATCTAAAAAATTATTTATTAATAAACTATAAATTGAAAATAGATTGTATGTTTATTTGAAAGAGGAAAAAATTAAATGAATTGTAAATTATTTAATAAATTTGTTTAGTTTGTACATATTTTAATACTAAAAAATCAATGCTTATATTTTTTCAAATGGTTAATAATTAAATAATCTTTATAAAATAATTATAAAAATAAAATCAAATTACTGCTACAGAAAATATTACTATTTTCTGCAAATTCTGCTTTTGCACAGGTTGAATTTTCATCAAATCCCAATCAGTTTTATGATTTAAAATGTGTTCTTTCTCATTTTATTGATTGGATATTTCTAAATTTTCTTGATATTTCTATCTAAATTGAATATATTAATATAAAAGCAATTTAATTATAATGAAGAAAAACCTTACATTTTTCTTTTTTTTTTCCTAGCAGAGATATACAGCAACTTTATTGATTAGAAAAGTGTACAACAATAAAACATCAACCACAAGCAAATTACACAAAAAATAAAAGAGTAAGGCTAATCTCTCGCCTCTCGAATTTGAGAGGCGAAAGAAAAAACATTATTCAAAATTAAATCTAACAAAGAAGATGAATTTTCTGGAAAAGTTGACGGAGCTCGAATCACATCAGCATCAGCCTGCTCCACTCGATATTGATGCCAGATCCATGCCAGAAACTCAACTGGCCTTTGACGAGTCTTACCGAAAAAAACTTCAAGATCTTTGCTAGATCCACTCTTTTCCAACCAATAAACAAGCTCCAAAAGTTGCTCCAACTCCATGATCAGACCAAATATCAAGCTTGTAGAGCTCACCATGGAGAAACAAAAGAACAACCCCCTCGATCTAGAATAGATCCGAGAGTTAAGGGAGTAGAAACCCTAGAAACAGCTCTTCCAATAGAGAGCAACACTAGCAATAGAAAAACAAACCAAAATGACAAAAAAAACTGAAAAAAGAAAGGAGAAGAAGAGGGAGAGATATGTCTGTATACCTTTTCTTCAACAAAAGCAAGCAAAGAGAACTAAAAAGAAGAGAACAAAGGTGGCTACCTCCGGTGAAACCACCGGCGGCAGCCACAAGATGCCAACCCAACTGAAAATTTAGAGAAAAGAGATAGAAAAAAAAGAGAGAGAAAAGAGAAAGAGAAAGGCAAAAACCTTAAATTTTTCAATAAAAAGGAGATTTGTTAGCATTATATTAAGTCAATTTTTAGTTGGGCAATGGCATTTCGTTTAGATTTTTAAATAAAACATGAGCCATGGACTGGGAGTTTTTAGCTTGGGAGGGGCTAGAGCCCTTTATACTCATTGAGTATATCTGTCCCTGATAAAAATATTTATATAACTATATACAACTTCTTATTTGTATATATGTACATAAATATATAGATTGTATATAACGATAAAATATAAATGTATATCAATATCCCAAGCAGAGAGAAAATTTAGAGAAATAATCTATCTGATCAGCATTTTATTTATTTTATTTCTTGAATTTTTGACATTATAATTAATTTTTTCCTAATAAATAAATCATTATAATTAAAAGGATAGCTAACACAAATTTATTTCTATCTAATTTGTTATTAAAAAATTCCTCCCTTATGTGGGAATTCTGTTCTCTTTTTGAGAAATACGTTTTCTGCCGTTTAGCAACTGGGTCCTCTAGCTCCTAAAGACTATTTTCATAACCATTTCCCTTTATTCTTTTTCTGCTCTTTCTTCTTAACTCTATTGACTTTCCCATCTCTATTTCCTTATTGCATTTTGTTTTTGTGTTTAATCTGTTTTTTTTCTTCTTTGTTTTTGGTTTGCGATTTCAGGTACTTATTTCCTCCGTAACTTTTGATTCTAAGCATCATCACATTGAAAGGCTGTGGATTAGATGGCTCAACAAGGACGGGAGGGGGATCGAGAATATGATGATGATAATGAAGTTCTGGTCATCCATGAAAGCCTGACATCTAAAGAATCTGAGAAGGTGAAATTGTGTTTGGCTGGAAAATTAGGGACTGATCGTCCTTTTAACAAATATGCAATGATGGATCCGAGACCATGGAAACCTAAGCATGGCGTTATGAGTAGGGAATGGAATAAAGAGGTCATTCTATTCCAATTCCAACATTGGCAGGATCTTCAATTTGTCTTGGACCATTCACCTTGGCATTTTGAGAAGAATGTTTTGGTGCTTAAACATATTTCAGGGGATGAACAACTTGCCTCTATTACCCTTAACGCAGAAGCCTTCTGGGTTAGAGCTTATGAACTTTTGAGAGATTGTATGAATAATTTCTGGGTAATCATTTAGGGGAATTCGTTGCTGGCCAAAGGAAAACTAAGAGGATTGGGGAAAGTACATCACATTCAAAGTCCGATTGAATCTGAAAAAACCTCTTAAAAAGAACTTTAAGTGTTCGCTCAAAATTATATTGTCCAAAAGCGATCCGCAAGTATACGCTAAAATTTTATATCGGTGGCGACCAAGGTCGTATTCACTCAAGGAATCGCAAATTGAAAATCACTCCACACAATTTTATATAAAATAATTTAAAAGAAAATTACTAATTTATGATTCGTAAAATGAAAAGCTAAAACTTGACACAAGGCAATTAATAATTTAAGAGAAAATGATTCGCTTTGAAATGGAAAAGTGAAAATCTTAAAATAGAAATTAAAAGTGAATGACAACGAAAATAAAATAAATGTGATGCAATGTATGAAAAATGTCAAAGATTTGCAATCCGTAAATAAATCCTTTATGAGAATAAATTTACCAACTTAATTATTTTAAAGAACTTGGTTTCCGAAAATTCGACGATAAAAGAATTCTAATAACTTTCGCATTCATAAAATTCAATTTATCAAAACCAAATTATAATCTTAAAGCTTATATTTCTAATTCACTTTAAGTCTTAAAAGGACGAAGTCAGGTAA
>CATIWJ010103325.1:0-17307 GCA_949640765.1 Croton laevigatus
GAAATATTTAAATAAAAGAATTATGGAATAATTTGAAAATAATACTAATAATTTAATTAAAAGTGTTGGTAGAAAATAAACTATAGACAAAGAATTTAAGAGGTTGCTATTAAGATAAATTCAAAAGATAAATAAATAAGAACTATTAAAGAAATAAATAATAAATAATAAAGGATAGATAAAATGTAAGCAGAAGGGAACATAAATAAATAAATTAGAAAGTAAATATATTGGGAATTAATCAGTATTTGATTGAATTAGATAACAAGAAGAATCTAAGTTAGATAAGAACACGTATATCGAATTCGGGACAAACTAAGACAAACGTAGCAATTAAATCAAGTTTGGTACTTTATTCTTATTTAATTATATTTAAATGTTTGTGTTGTAAATATATGAATTATGTGCTGTGATGTTTTGCTGCTTATTGTTTGCCATATATGTTCGTATGAAATGATAATATGCAAAATTATTTTAGTAAAAGTAAAGTATCCACTGAGTTTAAAGCTCAGCAAGTTTAGTTATGCTAAACTTGTAGGTTTATGAAAAGGCATAAAAGGAATCAGAACAGTCGAGTAGCATCAGGCTCACCAAAAGAACTTAGATAGACATATGTTATAAAAGGAAAGGCAGAATATCGGAAAAGCATCATAATAAGGAAGAAAAATTTTGTAAGGCAATGTTCTGTATACCATGTAGCATACGTTATTGCATACTTAACTCGGCTAGAAAATGATCGGGTAAAGAGGTATTATACATAGTGCGTAAACTAACCCCCACTGGCCTCCCTCGCCAAGAAAAGGCAAAGTTGGACTCCCTTAAAATTTGGAGGCCAAGGGCATTTTCCCCAAGGTCGTTTACTATGAGTTCTATGAGTGTCTCGAGGGTGACACAAGGTGATCTCATATGGACAGTAAACACACACAAGCTTTATTCTCCACTTGAAAAGTTTATACTTGGCAATTGTGTATTAAATGTTTATTTTGTGTAGTCATGGATGTTGACGTATTGAAGAGAGTAGATGTTTAGTTGAAGTCCAACCCTCAGGAGCATATAGAGCCCCAAGGTCGAAAAAAGCGATAACCACTTCTGCGCCTCCTAACAAAAAATAAAGGAAGCCCTAGAAGAAAACAAAGACACCAAGGCAACCTTAGGGGGAGGTCAACAAAGAAACGAGTTCTACAAGGCAAAAGCGACCTCAAGAGGAGGTCACCCCTAGAGGCCTTCGACCGTAAATGGACATTGTCGTCGCTATCTCATTGGAGGAGAGGCCGACAAAAAGAAGAGCCCTGCCACAACCAGCCTCCCTCCCACAAAATGAAGAAAATGCATATGTCAAGGTCGAGATCTTCGATCTGCAACCAGTAGGGAATGAGGTCGCCTTGAGGGAGACCACCGAAGGAAGAACCCCTCCTTCTACCCCTCTCAGATTGCTAGCAAGGGCAGAGGAAGAGTGATAGAGTCATCACAATGGTACAAGCAGTATTATGTTGAAGTAGAGTTGAAAGTGTATGACAAAGTTTATCAATGGGCTTTTTTTAATTTTAATTGTAGTTAGTTTTTAACCAAATATAATGTAACTAGGATTTACATTATTTTACTACTTATGTATGGGCTTAAAAAATGGTAGCCCATATACTTAGGACTTAGGACAACATAATTTGTTACTTATTGTTAGGGTTAGTGTAATACCCATTAACCTGACTATTTTCTAGCCAAGCTAAGTGTGTCACAACTGTTGCTGCTTGGTATAAAGAACATTATTTACAATTGCCTAAAATAAAATTTATAATTAATTACAATACTGAATAAAAAATTTCTTTTCCTCAATCTGCTAACTCTTTTGAGTTCAGACTCTATTCCACAGTATATGCCAGTCTAAGTGGCTCCGGTGAGCCTGACTCTACTTGTCTATTCTGGATTCATTCGCATCTTTCCATTACCTGCAAGTTTAGCATACACTAAACTTGCTGAGCTATTAGCTTAGTGGGTACTTATATACTTATTTAATATAAATTCTCATGCCAATATTTTACATAACACGTATGGCATACAATTACAGCACACATTATAGTAACACAACATCATAGTTCACATATGCACGGCATATTTACTTAAATATAATTAAACAAGAATAAAGTACTAACCTGGCTTTTGTCGCTACGCTCGTCCTTCTCCTATGTATCGTTGTCTTGGTCTAATTTCTGCTGGTGTTTATTCTAGCAAATCACAGTTCTAATTAATTCTCATTTTATTAATGCTCTTTTATTTATTTCTTACTAATTTAACTAAATTTCTAGCTAAATAATCATTTTGGTATAAATAAATAATTTAACCCTTAATATAGCATATTTAATCATATTATAATAATCTCATAATTAATTAATACCCCTATCTAATTATTTTTATAAAATATATTCAATTTATAACTAAATATAATCTGAATGGGCATATTTGAATGACTAAAATAAGTTTAAGGCCTAATTTAAACATTCCAGGGGTATTTTTTTGTAAATGGAGTAAAATTTCAGAGGCCCAATTATGAATTATATGTTAAAAATTAATTTGAAAGACTAAAATATAATACTAAAATAAGTTCAGGGGCTTATCTGTAATTATCCAGTGGTCTGTTTGCACACGGGAAATAAGTAATGAGTTAAAACTGAACTTTGCCAAAATGCCACCGTTTTGAACGAAACGCGGACTGCCTCTGCGTTTCATCCTTCTTCCTCGCCCGGTTCCCTCTGCAACATGGGTAGACAACTCGGTTTTGACCCAACTTTACTCGATTTTCCGGCGATTGTAAATTATAAGCTATATATGGAACTCTTCCTCTTGACCTCTACTTCCAGTTGGTAATGGTCACCCGGTCGGTAGACCGCCAGAGAATGGTGAAAATTCAAGTGCAAGGTTTGGACGACCCAAATTCCGCCCGGATGACCCCACTAGAATTCACTCCTCCGGTCATCTTTTCTGACGTTTCTTGGGTCCAAAGTGTTCCAGTGTTCCTTAAACTCCCAAGATAAGGTCTGAACACTAAAGGTTATATCAAATTTCTTTCGGGTATTTTTCTTCTTCTTTCTATCTCTGTTTCGTTTTCATTTTCTGCTTCTCATTTCCTTATCATCTTCTCTCCTTTCCTTCCTGTCTTACCTTTAGTTTCTTCTTATATATACATATACAATTTGAATTCCTTATTTAAATTAAATTCTTCCCTTTGTTTATTTCCAACTGTTCACTTTCTATTGCCTTCTGCTTCCATTTCTTTATTTTCATGTGTCTTCTTCTTTTCTTTTTATCTTTTCTTTTCTCTTTTTTTTAATAGTATCTTTCTAATTATTTATTATTATTATTATTTTTCCATTTTGCTCTTCACTTACATAATTCCCCTTTTTATTTATTTTTATAATAATAATAATAATAATAATAATAATAATAATTTTGGACTCTAGAAATTTAGTCGGATTTTATTTTACCGCTTGATTCTTGTCGTTAAATATAATATTACTATCATGTATTCTAATTTTACTCTGTCTATTTCTTTTATTTGTCTCTGATAATTTAATATTCCTGACTTGATTTCGGATTTACCATGCACTTCTTTTCTGAACTCAGATTTTCGAGTTTACGGATTTTGGGTTGTGACAGTTAGGCTTAAAAGAGGTATATAAATACCTCCTTAAGTGGAAAAATGAGATTATGTTTTGAGATATTTGAGTTTATGAATACTATGGTTGTTTGCCTTTATCTTTGTTTTCTTAAGTAGAATACATGTTTAGGAAACATTCATGTTGACTGATTATCTTCTTGTGAAGTGTTTCAAATCCGGGATCTAGAAACAAGTTTCTTTTTTTTTTTTTTTTTAAATTCTATATCTTTGATTATCTTTTTAAGTAATCTAAATTCTAGCCTTTTATTAAGAGTTGAGACTAAATTGCTATTGGGATTTTCACATTAATGTTGTGGAGTCCGTAATAATCAAAGGGGCTCTCAGGCTTATTCTTGGAGGTTCCGTATCATTTGGTATTAGAGCTTTGACTCTAGATCAGGTTTTATCCTTTTTCGATTCTGAATTCTTATTGTTATTTTATTCTTCTACGTTTATTTTTCACTTTCTCTGTATTTTCTTTGTTTAATCTTCATCCAAAATACTATTAACTCTTTGAGCTCTAATTTTTGTTTGTTTGGTAGATCTAATTTCTTTTCATCAATTTACAAATCAAATTTAGTGTTTATGATTATTAAAAAAAAATTAGGGTTCTTATTGTTTATTTTTTTTCCATAAAATTGAAATTGGCATATCTTTATTGATTTTTATCTGTTTGCTACATTTTTTGAGTCATTGAAATCGTTGAAAAGTCAATTTTTATATAAGTAGAAAAAAATGAAAAAAAATAAATTAAAGTCCGTTAATTTTCCACAAGTTGGGAAAACTGTCACTAGGGTTGTGGAAATTTTTGTCCACTTCATTTGTATAGGTTTATCTTTGTCATTTCATTGGATTAAAGTTGCTGGTTGTTTATTTGATTGATAGAGATTGATTCAAACAAGTAAAATTGTGTGTGAATGTGGTAAAAGACATGAGTTTATGAGTTTATTAAAGGGTAAAAGCCTTTAAAGTAAACATGAGTGCTGACATTCTAAGTTAGAGTGAAACACATGATGGAGTGTGTGAGGTGTTTTTTTCTAACATCCTTTTGCAGGTTTATAATCATGTCTAAAAATCATAAAGAAGATGAGCAAGAGATTCTTCAATCTATCCTACATGGTATGATACAATTGTCTGATAAGATGAAAAAATGGTCTAGTAAGTGTATAAGGGAGATAGAGATTTCAACTAAATTAGAAAGAAGATTTCATTCAAGGAAGAAGAAAGGCGAGCGAGAGCTGAGGAAGAAGAAAAGCAAGCAAAAGTTGTTGAAGAAGAAGCGAGAAAAAGCAAATATTTTTCAAATGGATTGTTGGGTTTTCCACATACAATAGCATATAGTAAGAAAGTTAAGCAGCGCAAACAAAAATCTAACTGGGAAATCCTCTCTAGACCAGTTTTCATTAAAGCAATTAAGTGTATGGAGGATTAAAAATTACTTTGAAGCGAGCTTTCACCTCTGGATTGCTGCAGTCTCCCTATGGAATCCTTGAAATGCCTGGATGCTCCCACTGAATACTTTTGTCAATCCGAAATGACCCTATGGATGCTAATGGCAGTCCCCTTTTTGTTCTCACACACTTAGAGTTCGTTTGGGTTAATCCAAAGTGTGCTAGTGCTCAAACGAAAGCTTGATATTTTCTTCTTTAGAACTTGTAGGTTCACAACGTGTAGAAGAAGAGAAGAGAAGAGAAGAGTATGATTCGGTTGGCCTTGTAATTTTGTTTTCAAAAACGAATGAACGAAGGGAACGGATGAAGGCAAGGAAAAATCGGTTTTCACAAAACCAATCTCTTTGCACCTATATTCCCACCTCACGTTTTATTTTTAACCCAAGTTCAAAGTGTCCTTCATTCTCACGTTTTACTTTCTTATACCTAAGTTCAAAGTGTCCTTCATTCTCACGTTTTACTTTCTTATCACCATAAAAAAAATGAAAATGTAATTTAAAAAGAAAAAGAGGCCAAGTCAATCACAGTTTCTAATTTTTAATCTATATTAAAATATGGAAAATGCATTAACAAAGGATGTGATTATTAGCATCCACTGTCACGTCTTCATAATTTACTCTTTATTAACATATCAAAAATGTGAGTGGAGTGCACATGGAACTTTGATTCCTTAATCCAAAAAGGGAATTTTAAAAAAATCATATCCTTATCAAAATGAAAGTCTCACTTTCATTTGAATTCAATTTCCAAATTGCATGAATAAATGAATTCTAAGTTCATTTATCCTTAGCCAGCTGAATGGCCAAATTATATATATATATATATATATATATATATATATATATATATATATATATTACTTCTAATCAAACCAAATTCAAAACCTAATCTTCTGGTCGGCCTAATCCCTATCTCATATGGGGTATGATTTAATTAATTAAATCATTTAAATAATAAATTGGACCTAATTAAATAAGCTTTCAGGTTTAACCCGAACCCTAATAACGTGTGCGATCCTGAAGGCCCGTTCAATGTTAGCAATGGACTAAAATTACATTTAAGTTCATAAGTTATAATTGATCTTTAGCAAGATGTTATAACTATCCAAATTGAAATCGAGTGTCAAACAGTCAAATCGACAAAACCTATAACAATTTTATACAACCCTTTGCTAAAAGATATCAATGATTAGCATAAGACATGTCCTCGGTCATTATTATTATTGTTAACTCATTTTATTAATTATCCAGTGATCTGAATTAATCAGATAGATGCATAACATTTATTATCCTATCTAGGTTTGCGCAAACACTACTCTGTCTCATTAATCCAATGGCCGGTGATATCTTCTCTCTCATAAAGAGAGTGGCAAACCCTTCACTTTACACATGTTTCTTAGCGTAGCTCCTGGCATACCTGAGCGTACCCATATTTGCAACCCTTTTACGGGCACGTTAGATAATACATCAAAGCATATGAGAAATTACCTAAGAACCCATAGTAATTTCATGTCTAGGGATTCTAGTATAAGTATTGCATGAGAAATACTTATGATCGTTTCCACATGTAGTATTCTCATTAAGTGGATCAATCCAGTACGCTGTTCTCTAACACATACTATGTATCTCTAATCGATACTACTTAGGTATAGGCTTAAAAATGGCAGCCGATATACTTAGGCCTTAGGTCAACATATTTTATTACTTGTTATTACGGTTATGTGTAAAAGAGACATATAAATAACATTCTTAAGTGAAAAAATGGGATTATGATTTGAAATGTTTGAGTTTATGAATATTATAGCTGTTTGTCTTTATCTTTATATTCTTGAGTAGAATACATTATATGTTTAAGGATCATTCAAGTGGACTGATCATCTTCTTATGAAGTGTTTCGAATATGGGATTTGGAAGCAAGTTCTTCTTTATTCTAGATATTTAATCATCTTTCTATTTAATCTAACTTCTAGCCTTTTCCTAGGGGTTGAGACTAAATTACTATTAGAGTTTTCACGTTAATGTTGTAACGCCCCTTTAACCCAATTATAAATAATTGAATTAAAGGATATCACATTACATATGAATATGGTATACAGATCATAGTCTAAATTTAATTACAAAATATGGGTACATTTTATTTTCCTTCTATTATCCTAACTTTGCTTGTACTGAATTCATCTTCACAGTATATGTCAATCTATGTTCTTGTTCTGGTGGTATCCCAATGTTCCAACTTCTATATTTCTTTCGGAGACCTACAAGTTCAGAATAAACCAAACTTGCTGAGCGATTATGCTTAGTGGATACTTTAACTATGATAAATAAAACAATTTAAATGTACATGCATATATTAAAAACATAATTTAAATATTAAATAATACTTAATAAAATAATCATTAAATAAAAATTGCTCTTAAAGAAAATAAATAAAATTGTGTTATTAAATAGCTTACTTGACTTATCAAATCAGCTCTACCAGATATTTAGACAAATCTATGTTAATTCATTAAATCACTCGAAGGTATGAATAAATCACCCGAAGGCATTAATTAAACACCCGAAGACATGAATATCGATCGTCACTGCAAATCAATCTCAACGGCCGTCACCGTAACAATCAATGGCCATAACTAAATCAACCCTACCTTGGTTCAGTTAGTAGAGGTTAAAACATTTTTCTCATAATTTCCAATTCTCCAAATTTATTTCATTTTCATCATAAAATTCAACATAATTAATTATTTCAAAATAAACAAATTCCAAAATCATATTTATTCCAAAATCATTATTTTAACAATCACAATAAATTTATACAGAAAATATTTCTAAATCTTAAATCAACATTTATCTTAAAATCATAAATCTCTATTCATTTAAAAACTTAATCAAACAATTATCTCCTAAATCATTTTAAGTATTTTGTTTTTCCCCAAAATGACTTAGATACCTTTTAAAAATATTTACTCTTAATTTAATTATTATTTTTAGGGTTATTTGTAAGTAACTTGCTTTTAATAAAGATATTTAAGGGATAATTTATCATTATTTTATTTAAAAACTAATTTATATATATATATTCTTATATACTTATATTTACTTTTATTTATTTTCAAAATAATCATTTTTTGATAAATTATAACTTTTAATAAATATAATAACAAGTACTAAGTTTCGTAAAACATTTATAATTAGAATAAATATTAACTTTGGTATAGTAAAATAATTATTAAATTAAATAATACTTTCTTTTAACAACACTTGTGTTAATAAAAATATTACTATTATTAATAATTTCCAAAATCAATTTGATTTATGAATAATATTTAAATAACCATATATAATTACTTATTTAAAAACTCAATTTAAATATAATTATTTATACATATATACTTTCAAAATATCTTTTTTTTTTATAAAAATAAAAAAAATAATAATAATAATAATAGTACTTTTATTTTCTTATGTCTACTAAATTTTAATTTCTTATATTTATCTATATCTACTTTTATTTACTTATGTCTATTTACTTTTAATTTATTTATGTAGAAATCACCCATTTATTAATTTCCTTTTTATTTTAACTTAATCATAAAAATCATCAAAATTCTCCAATCACATCTTTCACAAATCAAACCACAATCGATAATGCAAAATATTTAAAACCATGCATGAATTAAAATTTTAAAGAAACTTGTCTATAGTTAAAGTATCAAATCTCGATCTCCTTACGTTTGGGTTCCTATTCCTTAATTTTTCTGGACTGTCCTTTTGTCCTAGTCACTGTCCATAAATTACGGTCATGGGTAATTGTCCAATAAACAGTCCAATTGTCATATATATATATTTCTAACTTGGAACTCTTTTAAATTTAATTGTCCAATTATTAAATAATTGGATCCTTCATTTTATAAGTTAATACATATCAAAATATAATTCTATTATTCAATTATTGAATTTAATTTGTATAACAAGTCCAATTAATAATAAATTTCTAATTAATTTGGGTCTTCAATTATTTTTCTACCAAATTAAACCCAATTAATAATTTTTACCACTTTTAATAGTCAAATATAATATTTTTATAATTTATTTAGATCCTTAAAATAATTAATTTTAAAATAAAACTCAATTTAATTCAATTAATAAGCTGTTGTACCTAATTGAAGAGTTAAAATAAGTTTAGGGTCAATTACCAAGGCGGAAGGGCATGATTGAAAGAAAATTTGACACGGTGGGGTCTGAATATAATTTACAGGAAATCCGGGCGTTGGCTAGGAAAAAATAGCGGAGGGATCGAGTTGTAATTGTTCAAAATGGTAGCGTTTTATCTTAAACACAGGCGCTGGTTGCGTTTCAAGCAGATCGAATCTTGGTCAGCTCGCTCCAATCAAACCTGTCCTCGAACCGGACTGTTGTCTTCAACCCAGCAAACGGTTACTATTCATCGTAAAATCCAGTAGCCTTTTCTCCTTTTTTCGGCGACCGTTTCCAGCGATCTGGACACCAGTATCTTCCTCTTGACTATTCCGGTCTATTCGTGGCTTTAGATCGGACAGAAAGTCACTAGAATGGAAGAAATCGAAGCTCGAAATTTCTGGGTATTTCAACCCGTTTTCGGGTTTAAATTCTGACCCGATCGAAAAACCACTTTCCGACCACCAGACATGGCCTTTCTGAGCACCATTTTGATTATTAGACCTTCATCAGTCGATCTGTGGTATCGAATTCTTGATCTATCACCAGAAAGCGGCGGGAATAGGTAAGAAAATTATCGGGTATTTAAGCGAGAATTAAGATTTTTGATTTATTTTTATTATTTTACAAGTTTGAAATTAAAGCAGAATGTGTATTCTGCTTCTGCAGAGCTCTAGCCTCAGCCTCAGTATACTTTTCCCCATATATACATATAACTTAAAAAAAAAATATCAAATCCTCTTTAATTTTTCATCACAAATTCTCCCTCTTCTCTTCATACTTTATTGATTTCTTATCACTAGCAAATTTTTATCGGAAATTATCAACCGACAAGCTACTTTGCTTCACATGTTTTATTATTATTAATATTATTTATATTATTATTTTATTTTATTTTATTTTATTTATAAAGTATATTAATTATTATTAAAATATCTTATAACTAAAATGACCAAAATATCCCTGACTATTTAGTCAGTTTACATAAAATTTTACTAAGGTAAATTTCGATTTACCGTGTCATTGCATTTTATCGATGTCTGTAAAAATCGAAAATTACACTTGTAATAAAACCCTATCAAAATTATACTCAAATTACTCGTCTCCGAGTCTAGATTCCAAATTTGATATTTTTAAAACCTAATTCCGCTTCTAAAATTTTTCGAGGATCAAAATTACCAAAATACCCTTAGAGTCGGAAAATACACAATTATACTTAAAACGACAGTCTCAACATCCTGAGTATCAATCGAATATTTAAATTCAGTAATTAACTTATTATTATAAAAATTTTCTCTAAATCCTAAAATTACTGGTAAATTACATTTTAGTCCTTAAACTAATTTTTAGGTTATGACAAATGTTGTCGGCGTCCATAATAATCAAAAGGGTTCTTAGGCTTATTCTTGGAAGTTCCGTATCATTGTTAATGTTATGAAACAACCTATACACCAAGAGGATGACTATGACCAAGGGAACAAGGATAAGATCAAGAGCTAAGAAAATACAACAAGGTTTAATTAGTCATTTATAAGATTTGGTGAATTTGGCTTCTAATGACAAGACAAAATATAGTTATTTACAACTTAATTCAAGTCATACTTCACAATGGGCTTACTCAAGTTTGTTTTAGTTTTACTTTTAGCCTTATTATTAGAATAAAATTAGTTTTATTACTTTTTTAATGGGCTGTCCAAACTTGCTTAAGTTAAGGCCTATAAGTTGAGTTTGTTTCCTTTAATGGTTTAGTTTATAGGTTATGTAAAGGCTATGTAATGGCCTAAAATAAATTCACATACAGATTGCTTGATATTACAATCAAAGAAAATTTTACTTTTATATTTGTGTTCTTAAATAAAATGAATGCTAAAGGAACATTCAAATAGACTGATCATCTTCTTGTACAATGGTTCGAATTTGGGATTTAGAAGCAAGTTCTTTTTTATTCTAGATATTTGATCATCTTTCTAAATAATCTGAATTCTAGCCTTTCTTAGGAGTTGAGACTAAATTGCTATTGAGGTTTTCATGTTAATATTGTGGGTGTAACATCTCATTTCCCCATTAGTTAGTATTTTTTGAGTTTGTTGTAACTAACGATGTTTTTATAGGAGTTCGAACCCTGAGGCTCAGAGGCGTTGCAGATGGTCACGAAATGCGAGCTAGCGTCGTCTAAGAGTTGAGGTAAACCTCTAATTGTTAGTTAGTGTTGGACTTATTAGACTTGGGCTTAGAGTTGTTGTGTTGGGCCTTATGGGAAAACAAAGGAAAGAAGAAAGAAAGTCTTATTTTGTGCTAGGCCCATAAACCCAAACTCAATTCATAAAAATCACCCTAAACACCCATATTTTTCATTGTCTAGAAAATTCTTCATTCTTCTTCACCTTCCCACATCCCTCTCTCTCCATTTTCACTCTCCATTTCACCAACCTACACCATCTTCATCTTCTCCTACTCTTTCTTCCATTTAAGCCGGCTTCTCCTTGCTAAACTAAGGAAGCTTCTTCAAGAGTTAATCACAAGAAAACCACAAGGAGAAGACTAGTTCAAGAGGTAAGGGTTGTTAATGGTTAGGGTTTATAGTTTAAGGGAAATATTTTGTATTTATGCAAGAAATGAGTGAGAAGAGTATAGATTTAGTTAAAGGATAGTTAAGATTTGTAGTAAAGTGGGAAACCATAGGGAAGAGAAGCTAGGGTTTGAGTTCACCCTTCTAATGGAAATTTAAAATGTATGTATTTTATAGGAGATTTGGAAACTAAGGCCAAAGACAAAGGAAAAGAGCTTGTTTGAGCTTAAAGGAGCTCTATTTTGTGAGGTTTGATGCTTTAACCTTCTTCCCTTAATTTTTGTTTGAGTTTTCTTGGAAGTTTAAATTATTGTTGGATTTTAGTTTTGATTTTCATCATAAGACTTTTGGGATTTATTTTTGGTTATAAAACCCCTAGAAATGCTGGTTTATGATGCTATGGTTATAAGATATTAATTTGAAGTTTGTTTGAAATGTATTTGAAATGATGCACGAAAAACCCGTCCGCCTGCACAGGTGTCGCGCACGCGACCATCACGCCTCGGTGTGGTTGTCACGCTCGCGACTACTTTCTGGGGAGACAGAGGGATTTCGAGGATTTAACGCGCACGCGACGATCACACACCACATGTTCATCGCGCGCGCGACTGCCCAAGTTTTACAGTGCGTCCGCGATTGTCACACACCCTGTGACAGTCTCACTCGCGATGGTAACAAGGAACATAGGCCTCACGCTCGCGACCAAGGTAGCGCACGCGACGGTCACAGCTTTTCAGATAGATTTTCAAATAAAACTTTATGAGTTTTAAACGGAACGAGATTTATTCTTGAAACTTAGTATCTATTTATGATCATGAGATATGAATACAAGAAATATTATTATGAGAATTGAATGAGAATGTGAATCGAATGATAAGCATGATATGATATTGGCAATATGAATGATTACTTGATTTAAATGCTCATATGGCTCGCTTTAGAATGCTAGTGATAAGAATACGATGCATCGTAGGGTTAAACCGCGGAAATGATATGAATATTGATATGAATATGATATATGAGCACCGTATTGGCGTTATAGTCTATAAATGGCTATACGGAATATGTATTGGCTACGGAAAGGAATAAGAATATGTATAACCTATGGTATTGGTGTATTAGTCTATAAATAGCTATACGGAATATACATAGGGCCCCAATTCTTATCGTCGAGTTCTTTCGGGTGCCACTAGAGCAAAGATTTGGCTTGAACAATTGTTTGAATATAATCAAATTGTATTTTACTATTTTTCACTAAAAATGTTTATTGTGTTTATTTAAAAGTTTCCAAATGAGTTTATATAAATGTTTTATTACTACTTCGGTTAAAGCATCCACTGAGCAATAGTTTTGCTCAGCGAGTTTATTTGTCTAAACTCGTAGGTTGAAGAAAGAAGCTGAGTAAATAGTCATCAGTCGCAAGCGGTTCTTTCAGCACATCAACACTTTCTTTTAGGTATAGCTTTTGATTATTTTGAATGTTTTAGTCCGGTATGTACATAAATTGTTTAGGATTGATACTGGTTATGTAACTATATTCTTTTAGATATTGGAATTATTGTAATTATACGAATTGTATGTAATAGTGGTAATTAGTTAAGTATGATGTGGATGAATCATTTTTTTATGAATGAATATTATAAGCAGATTACCGACTCGCAAACCAAGAATAGTAACGCTACTTCTAGACTCATTCATAGGTTTAGAAGGGGAGCTACGCATGTAACCCTCTTATAGGTTTACTTCAGTAAGCTTATAAGAGGTGTTACAGTGGGGTCCGTCATATTCAGTTCTCAAGTATATTCTTGGAAGTTCCATATCATTTGGTATTAGAGCATAGTTCTATATCAGGTTTTATCCTTTTTAATTCTAAATTCTTATTATTCTTTTGTTCTTATCCCTTACTTTCCTTGTGTTTCTTTATTTTCTCTTCATCTAAAATACTATCGTTTTTTTGAATTTTGATTTTGTTTGTTTGTTAGATTTGATTTCTTTTTATTGATTAAGAAGTTTACAAATCATATTTGGTGTTTGTGATTATTAAAAAAAAATGAAAATTCATCCAAAAAAATGTAAAGAAATTTGAAAATTGTAATTTAGGGTCTTCCTACTCAGATTTGAATTATAGTCGTCTATATTGATTAAGTAATTATTATAGTTATTAATCTTGGATTAATTACTATTGGGGCTATTTAGGTGTTATTTATCAAATTATCTTTACTTTCTTTTTCTTCATACGCCTTTTGCTTAAATTTGAGTTGGTACTTCTAATATTAAATTTCAGATTCTGAAATCTACACAAAATAGGATATTTGTATTGTTTACAATGTGTGATTCATCTAAGAACATGAAAAAAAAAATTAGCTAAAGTGGTGTGAGGAAAGCCGTAAGCAAATATATTACTTGAGCCAAACACGAGGGACCAATCTTATCTTTTGAGTGTAAACACGTGAGGGAGTAGTGTGAGGTCCTTGCTTTATTACTATTTTTGTTATTTCTAATCTTTTTACTGTAGCAATATCAAACTAAGTTGAAAGTAATGGAGTTGGTCATGTTGATGAGGCTAGATTACGTGCGGCTCAATAATCTGAATTTACACATTTATATCACACTATAGAGAACGTGAGTGAAACATTAGAATGTATGGATATGAGGTTGCAAGCTATTGAGAGAGCTATCTCGGAGCATAATAGGAGGCCAATAAGTGGTAGAAATCGAATACCTCAAGCTAATGATGATTATGAGTATGAGGATGAGAACACAAATCCTAACCCTAGAGGAGGAGGTAGAGGAGGTTGTGGTGCTGTTAGAGTTAGAAGAGGACGGATGTATGATAATGCATTCTATGGTAGAAATTGTGGTGATGATGGCTTTGTAGATAGGAACTTAAGAAGCATTAAATTAAAAATTTCTAATTTCCAAGGAAAATCAGATCCAGAGGCTTATTTGTAATGGGAAAAGCATGTTGAACTTATATTTGATTGCCATCAATTTAGTGAGGAGAAGAAAGTCAAGCTTTCCATTACTCAATTTTTAGATTATGTTATAGCTAGGTAGGACCAATTGGTGACTAATAGAAGGAGAAATTTTGAGTATCTAATTAAGACTTAGGATGAGCTTAAATCTGTTATAAGAAAAAGATTTGTGCCTAGATATTTTTATAGAGAACTTGAGCAAAGACTTCAGGTTCTTTAACAAGATAATGGGAGTGTTGATGACTATTATAAAGAAATAGAAATGATTATGACTAGAGCTAATATAGATGAAGATATGGAGATTACTATGGCATGATTCTTGGCTGGATTGAATAAGAACATAAAAGATCAAGTTGATTTGCAGTCTTATGTGGAGTTAGAAGAGATGGTGCATATTACCATCAAGGTACAGAAACAACTCTAAGGAAGAGGAGCGGCAAGGTATCTTTCCGAACCTTATTCTAATCTTATTTCTTCTTGGAAAAGGGATGAAAAGTGTGATTTTAAGACAGAAAATAAGGCTGTTCATAATAGTGGAAAGGGAAAGACAGATTTGGGTTCTAAAGGCAATTCCAAAGTTGAAGAGCTTAAAGTGAGAAATAGAGATATTAAATGTTCAAAGTGTTAAGATGTAGGTCACATCAGCAAAGAATGTCCAAATAAGAGGGTTATAACCTAGAGAAATAGTGAGATAGTGACCAATGAAGAAGAAGACAGCAATGAGAGTGATGATGGTGAAATGCCATAATTGGAGAATTGTAGTGATGGGAGCATTGAGGAGCTAATTCGAGATGATGTGCTGGTTACTATGTGGTCTTAACACTCAAGTGAAGGAAGATAACCATGGGGAGCCATGAGATAATTTATTCCATACAAGATGCCGTGTTCAAGGCAAGGCTTGTAGTGTGATTGTTGATGGTGGAAGTTATACCAATGTTGTGAGTACACTTTTGGTTGATAGACTGGGGTTGCCTACTATACCACACCCACGGCCATACAAACTTCAGTGACTTAACGATTATGGTGAGGTTAAGGTAAATAGACAATCTATCATTTCATTTTCCATTGGAAAATATCATGATGAAGTGTTGTGTAATGTGCCATCATTGAAGCCACTAGCCTTGAATCAGCTTGAGGATCTTATCAGGGTTGAGGTAGGTGCTTGTCCTTCTGCTTTTGATTATGTATATGTATATATTATTTTTTTTTGGGTTTTTCATTTGCTTACTTTTGCTCTTTACTAGGTTGCAATGAATGGGTTTGTAGTGGTTTTGACATGGATTTTATGCTCTTACAGGGAAAACTATAATATGTTAAACATAAAAGATGATGGATCAACCGCTGTTATTGTTGGAAATCCACGGTCTTCTGATTTTGAGGTTTGCTTGTGCCTTCTTTATTGCCAGGATTGTATTGTTAGATGGGCAATCTGAACACTGAGTTACTGACAATAAATGATCTAATGGAGTGTTATGGTCACTATTATTACTTAATTAATGGTGTACACTTGCTATGCTATATATTATTGCTCCTTTTTGCCTTTTTTTATCAGAGGTTAGTTAGACCAAAACACAACTTGTTGCAAGATGATGCATCTGCAGATTTTTATTACCCAAGCAGAGCTGATATGATTAAGCAAGTTCTGTTCTCTGCTGAATATTATCAGTTCCTTTTCGATATTATATATACGCAAGAAATAAACCCTTGCGTTGTTTGGGGTTAGATAAAATGTGAAAGTATAATAATAATGTTGATGACCGAAATAGCATCAAAGAAAGCTAAACAACATATATCTAACATTAGTTTGTGTTCTCTTTTACTCCTAATTACAGGAGATGTTTGGCTGGGTGAGTAGGCTATGGAACTGTAAGGGTCACTTTGGAACAAATGAATTCTATAAAATTTTGTGGAATTCATTTGTAAATCAATTTTTTCATGTTCGGAAGACAAATAAAATTTGATTTTGAATTTTAAATTAGTTATTTTAAAACACATTGAATTCTTTTGCAAATGAACTCTAAACTATTAGTTCGTTCATTCTAAAGTGGGGGTAACTTTCTGACAAGTAAAGAAATTTTATGTGTTTGGTTCGCTTTATTTATTATTTATTGTACTTCTTGTAAAGTTCACATTCCAACTTCCCCTACACAAGAAATGTAAAAGCTAGCAGAGTACACCTCCCCTAGTTAATTATAATTAAATTACTATTTTACTACCTCCCATTCTAAATTGAATGAGACTTTAGGGCAAATTGCCGTTTTTCAATAAGTGAGAATGAACTCTAAACTATTAGTTCGTTCATTCCAAAGTGGGGGTAACTTTCTGACAAGTAAAGAAACTTTATGTGTTTGGTTCGCTTTATTTATTATTTATTGTACTTCTTGTAAAGTTCACATTCCAACTTCCCCTACACAAGAAATGTAAAAGCTAGCAGAGTACACCTCCCCTAGTTAATTATAATTAAATTACT
>CATIWJ010103346.1:0-26321 GCA_949640765.1 Croton laevigatus
AACCTCCAAATTTTATTTTCAAAGCATTTTATAATAATTGAAGCAATTAACTAGTCAACATCTTTCAATTTAAAAAATCTTTGAAAAGAAAGAGAGAGAAAAGCAAAGGATTTTAATCATATATTAACAAAAGTAATACTACCATATATTAAAAGAAAAAGATAAAAATGATATTCGATTTTGGTTATATTTAGGATGAATGCCCAACTAAACTCCTCAATTCGATCATTACATTCAATTTGCTAGATTTCAACCTTTTCTTTTTATCAAATTACCCACCAACTTGGATGAAGTTTGTCAAATAGTCCTTTAATACATTAATTGTGACAGTAAATTAAATGTATCGAAATTGGGCAATTTTACAAAATTTGACAAAAAAAATTTTCGACATCTGGGCAAATTGACAATAATAGACAAGTTTAGGGGTAATGTAGACATTTAGTCTTATATTTTTATAACCATGGAGTAATTTATATGGTTATCCTCCTAATAAAGGTGGGTCTAACGCTAGTGATAAGGACAAAGACAAATTTAAATTCAATTTTCCCTCGCTTAACGTATTATATATATGTATGTGATGATTCAAATAGAAAGCTTATCCCAACCCAAGCAAAATATCGTAGAAGTAAGTGTATCATACGGACTGCCCATAGCATCTTGTGTAGGTTTGGCGGAGCTGAAGAAGGTATCCCCTC
Source organism: Croton laevigatus (assembly GCA_949640765.1). Classification (NCBI taxonomy): domain Eukaryota; kingdom Viridiplantae; phylum Streptophyta; class Magnoliopsida; order Malpighiales; family Euphorbiaceae; genus Croton; species Croton laevigatus. Next base: position 696 of record CATIWJ010103346.1, read on the forward strand.
CTAGAGATTGGCATTTGACCCACCAACCAATCATAATAACACGCCAATTCTGTATCGGCGATAAGATACATTTCAAAAGAAACAATCCAACGGCATAGAGCCTATGCACCATTAAAAATCTTCGGTCCACAATTTACTGAAGTGGGCCACGTCACTTCACGACGTGAAGAGCAGCAACAATTCTGTCCGGCTGTCCCAATGGACCTACGATTCCAATTTTGCCCATACCTTGTTCTCTTCAGTCTCGACATTTACCAATCCTAAAAAAATCTTAACCACTACTTTTATTTTTTGAATCGAACCGGTTTATTACTGTCCGCAACCACTACTTTTTTAACGAAGTCATGCGCGCGTGAAGCATCTTTAAGTTTTTTGGGGGTAAGCAAGGTCAAAAAGGAGGGAGCCGAGCCAAACATCGCCCATTTCTCTTTATTCATTATAGAAAACAAACACTATGGTCCCGCGCCAATTATACTGACCCACTCTCCTTTAACGGTGGAAACACGCGCCGAGCTCGAAGGAGTTAAACCCGGGTGTTTCTTTTCAAAGTTTCAAATGCATCATTTCTCTCTCGTGTACTGCCAGTTTTGAAAAAGAAGAAAAGAAAGCTTTAAAAAATAAAAAAAAGAAAGAAAATTCTGAAACATCATCTTCTCCGCTGCAATCAATTTCTCTAGAAAAGCAACTTTAATCCCTTTCTGTTTATTAATCTAAGTCTTACTGTTCGTACATTGTATTGGTTATATGTAGCTTTCTACTGTACGGCCGGCAGAGTCTGCGTTTGAACATTTTGAAATAGAGATTTTTAGAGTGAGGGAGAGAAAGAGAAAGATATTTCGGGAAGAGGATGAATGTGGTAGGGAGACAAATGTCGAGATCCGGCTCCACTGTGCACCACCACCGTCAATATTCCGATAACTTCCTTGACAGTGGCAGATGGTTCCAAACGTCATCTCAGGTACTTTACTTTTTTTAATTTTTGTACTGATGCTTACCGTTATTCTAAATTCGTTTTACTTTTCATGAAACGGTTTCGTCGTTTTTATGCTTGATACTGGTGATTTGTAGGATTTTGGCTACGGTTCGAGGATGAGCCGAAGCATGCTATCATCGGACACGTCAACGCCACCGGTTTACTCGCGGTCTTCGAGTCTGAGAAAGAATGGCGATGATCACATCTCGCCGAGTGAGCTCAGCCCTGGCTTGCTCGATCTGCATTCTTTTGATACTGAGCTACTGTCAGAGGTATCCGATTTTTTTTTTCTATCAGTAAGATACGCGCATATTCGCATTGATCGATGTCGTAGTTCTGATTTCAACTGAATCGATGATTTATTATGGTTTTTTAGTCAATCTTACTCGATTTGAGGATTTGCTGTTGTGTTTAGATTCCAGTTATTTAAATTTGTAGTTAGGATTTCGCTGTTAAAATGCATGTCTATTGTTGCAGTAAGACCATTTCTTGGCCGTTGATGATGATTTCAGTTTCGTATTTGTGTGCAAATCAATGGGATTTTTTTTTTTTGAAGCAAATGCAAATCAGTGGTGTTAATGAAGTGTAATAGCATAAGAACATGTAGGAATGGTTTTGGCATCGCATATTTTAAAATCTGTGCTTGATACGTGTCAGAATAATAGAATCTTCAATGAGATAGGAAACAATACAAAATACTAGTAATTCTTTGATCTTCTTCGGCTTCCAAATACTATATATAATCTTAGCATATGGGAAATCATTCCGTTGCCTGTTTAACTGAAAGCTTTCTTATATCCGCACATTAGAGAAATTATTTTATTTCCATATCATGTGCCCTGAATAACTAGGAAGGACCTGTGAAAGATAATATATTTATATTTTTTAGATTTAATTTGATATTTATATTATTACATTTTCTTCTTAGGTATCCGTTCCTAACCTATATGAGGGATACTTGCACAATCAACATGCTCGTGGTAAAAGTTTTGATGATTTTGACCCTTATCTAGCCACCAACAAACCTGTAAACAGATCCAGAGGTTTGCCAGAAAATAACCTTCTTAAAAGCTTCTCGGGAGACAGAGAAAAAGCCAACAATGTTGCTAAGATCAAAGTTGTGGTATGTCTCATTGAAGCTCTTTTGACTCTTCCCTTATTCATAACATTTTGTAGAATCTATACTTCAATTAAATCGTCGGGCTATGATAATGTGATTTTTTGCTCTTTTCATTGATTTACTAATTGTAATTTTTGCATAGGTACGCAAGAGACCATTAAACAAAAAGGAAATAGCAAAGAAAGAGGAGGATATCATTACTATAGAGACAAATTCCAATTATCTCACAGTTCATGAAACTAAACTCAAAGTGAGTTCTTGATAGATGCAGTTTATATTTGAAAGTTTCCAATAATATTTCATTAATATGATAAAATATGCCCCCACAAATCAAAATGATGATTTCCCTCTATTTCCTTCTCCCTTTGTTCATTATTATCTCTGGAAAATGTATGATGATGTTGGCCAGTGGCTACATTTATTTAGATTCCTCTACTGTTGATGACATAACATGTCAGCTAGCTGTTTGCCCAAAGAAACTATAGTGGTGAGCATTTCATTGCTTAAGCAAATAACGATTGCCTTAAATTCTTAATCATATCGGTTTGTAGCAATTTTACTAATTGCTTTTGATCAATGTAGTTAATACTGCAATATTTTGTTACTTACAGTTATATGAGACTTCAAGTAATTTTTTAATACCCCTCCTCACCACTGCTTACAAAGTAGAAAATCTGATGTGCCATATTCTGCAGGTTGACTTGACGGAGTATGTTGAGAAACATGAATTCGTTTTTGATGCTGTGCTGGATGAAGGTGTTTCAAATGATGAGGTGTGTGTGTGATGAGATTTGGTCCAAAATAATAGTAACATTCAATAACCTTACCAGATTCTTTTTCATCTCTAAAGGTGTATTCTGAGACAGTGGAGCCCATAGTTCCTCTCATTTTCCATAAAACAAAAGCAACCTGTTTTGCCTACGGACAAACAGGCAAGTAGTCTTTTTCATCAATGCTACACATTATTGTATAATGACTGGTATCACATATTACTCGTACGATAGTTTTTCAAGTCCTATTACTTTTGCTATGATAAAAACCATATAAGTTTTCTTTATAGTCTTCTCTAGATCCCTGGAATTTCTTCTTAGTGTGATGTCAGCACAAAGTACTTGATCTAGATCCCTGGAATTTCTTCTTAGTGTGATGTCAGCACAAGGTACTTGATGAAGTTATGGTGCATGAACAAGGTTCATATATTAATTGTCCAGAAAAAACAAAACAGGGTTTCATAATGTGAAAGAAATATTTTTATTTTGGGTGATTGTAGGCGGGGGTGGGTGGGCTAATTTTAATTTTCAGGTGTTGAATTGGTTTATTTTTCTGATTTCTGTGTCTGGTTCTTTCTGTTATATCACACCACGAATAAGCTTGGTTTACTCTTCTTTTTTCTGTCAGGGAGTGGAAAGACTTATACAATGCAACCACTGCCACTAAAAGCTTCTCAAGATATATTGAGACTAATGCGACAAACATACAGGAACCAAGGGTTTCAATTGTCTGTCAGTTTCTTTGAGATATATGGAGGGAAGCTTTTTGATCTCCTTAATGAGCGAAAGTAAGATAATTAAGTTAGGGGTTTTTGAGTAGGGTAGAATTTATGCAGATTGGTCTGAACAGAATTCCATTTCTGCAGAAAACTTTGCATGAGGGAGGATGGAAAGCAACAAGTTTGCATCGTGGGTTTACAGGAATACAGAGTTTCTGATGTCGAGGCAATCAGGGAGCTTATTGAGAAAGGAAATGCCACAAGAAGTACTGGAACAACTGGTGCAAATGAGGAATCCTCACGATCACATGCTATACTTCAACTCGCCATAAAGAGATCAGTTGATGGCTCCGAAACTAAGCCTGCCCGCCTTGTAGGCAAGCTGTCTTTCATTGATCTTGCTGGGAGTGAGCGTGGTGCAGATACTACTGATAATGATAAACAAACAAGGTGGATTTGATTGGATTATCCTTTTCTTTTTTTCAGCTTAAACCCTCCATGTTTATTGCTCCTAAATGGTCCAAGAGTTTGCTTTGTTCTTCGCTAAATCGGAAATGCTAATGTCCCAGAATCTATTAGGTTTAGTAGAATAAACTATTGCTTTACGTTGTTACAGGATGGAAGGTGCTGAAATCAACAAGAGCTTACTGGCTTTAAAAGAATGCATTAGAGCTCTTGATAGCGACCAGGGTCACATTCCTTTCAGAGGGAGTAAGCTGACTGAAGTTCTTAGAGATTCATTTGTTGGTGACTCCCGTACTGTTATGATATCATGTATTTCACCAAGCTCAGGTTCATGTGAACATACTCTAAATACACTAAGATACGCTGATAGGTACAGGGCTTTCATATAAAAGTGAATATGGGAATTTGTTCAGAATTTTTTTCTGATTGAAATTTGCATTTCAGGGTCAAGAGTCTGTCTAAAGGAAACAACTCCAAGCGGGATCCCCTGTCTTCTTCAAACCTTAGAGAATCAACTGCATTGCCTTTAAGTTCAGTTTTGCCTAATGAAACATTTGACAATAACACTAATGATATCCCTAATGGAAAGAACAGATTTGGATGGGCAAAACCAATTGAAAGAGAAACATCTCCGCCTTTAAACGTGGATCGTGTTCCTAGTGGCAGGGCAGAGGGAAATGTGGCTGCATCTGTATATTCAGATTATTACAAACGCCAGATGGGTGGTCAAAGCGATTATAACTTTGACTATAATGAGGAAGCTGATGCTCCAGTGAAATCGAGAGATGTACCAAATTCTTTAACTAAAAATTCTCATTCAGATGACGATCTCAATGCCCTTTTGAAGGTAATAGCAATTTGGATATCTTCTAATTGGTTTTTCGATAGGTTTTTCATACACCGATTAAACTCTGGTATGATCTTTTAGGAAGAAGAGGATCTTGTATCTGCCCACCGTAAGCAAGTAGAGGATACTATAAACATTGTTAGGGAGGTTAGTGACTATGCCTTTTGAGTTCAGATCTTTATAAAATTGTGAATTTTGGTTTGATTGTAATGATTTGTGCAGGAGATGAACTTGTTAGCTGAAGCCGATCAACCAGGCAATCTACTGGATGATTATATCTCTAAGTTAAACACAATTCTTTCACAAAAAGCTGCAGGAATTGTACAACTGCAGACTCGTTTGGCTCAATTTCAGAAACGGTTGAATGAGCATAGTGTTTTAATATCCTCGTATGGTAATTGAATGCGTGTTTTCACCACTGTGAAAGATTATTTGCCATATTGTAAGCATACAATACATGCTTACAAAAGAAAGGTTGGTTTTACTGAGATGAAATTATGGGCCAGGGCCAGGTTTCTTATCCTCACCTTTTTTCTCTTCCTACTGTATAAAGTGAGTCAATATATCATGAGTTTTTTGAGTTAAAAGAAACCTATTTATAAGCCTCTGCTTGCTGGCTTATTTTGGTAACATATGTATGAGGGGCATATGGCTTACAACTGGTTTTATGTCAGCTATTTAATTTGGCTGTTAATTTATCGCAAATGCTGTTCATAGCTCTATTTGTTATGATGAAAATCTGTGTTTTGGATTATCAAATTAAATATGAATTATGTTAATGTTTTTTCTTTTTGGACAGTATTATGTTAATGTTTATTCCAACCAAAAAATATTGAGTACAAATTGTAGGTTACATATTCTTTTTAAATTCAGTATAATTTTAAGTATTTTTTATCATATATCGGTAAACTATTTTTATATTCCCACACTACCCCTGAAGAAAAACACGCTCCTCAAAAATAAGAAACTGCATCTTCACGTTTGAGTTTCAACGCCCCTTCTTATTCTTGCAAATCCGTACATCTCTGCAACTCACCGGAAGCATAAGCAAATCTCAGATCGGCGTTCTACTTCTTTTCATTCTCTCCGGCAATCTATAAACTCCGGCATAGCAGAAGCTTCTTGCGTGGTCAAAACCAAATCGCTCCATCTTTCACGTTGAGGGTTTCATCGCCCCCTTCTTCCAAATCGAAAACTGTCGGCGTACGTCTTTGCAACTCACTGAAAACATAAGTAAACCTCAGATCGGCACTCTACTACCTGCCTGAGGTGGTTATGAAGGTGTCGGCGAATCTGTTATGGTGAAGGCAAGAAAGGAAGCTGAAACTGTGATATTTAGTGCAATTGATGAGCTATTAGTGATGTTCCGAACCGTTTGGAAGGGATCCAAAAGGGGTCGGACCGCCTGGGATAATGAGTCGGTAGATGAAATGGGAAGAGGTACCGAGCTGAACCTACACTCAGGAAGAAGTAAGATTGGGCGAAGCCCTTAGGCAATCACTCCGATGCTTAAGTCAGGATGTGCTTAGCTCAGAAAGGAATAATCAGAGAAAGCAATAAAATGAGATACCTGGCACAGTAATCGAGGTTTGGTATTTATAGGCAAGAATCTCCTGACATTCTGTCATAGTACGGGTTGACAATTCCTGACATTTCCTTAGTACTTTCAGTGGTTTTGTCGGCGTACGATTCTGCGGTAGTCCTGACATGTCAGTCTGGTATGCTTTTGGCGTTTTCCGGACCGACGTCTATGATGAAGATTCTTTGGTATCGGTTGAGTCAGTGTGGCGATGTCGCCTTCGGACATCAGACTATCATCCGATGTCTTACCTTCCAATCGACCGGGTGGGAGTCTGTATATATACGGACCGAACCATTTGCGGAATTCGACCGACTTATGCCAATGATTTAAGGGAACAATGTTATCAATTAGGTAAAACTGGAGTTAAAGCTAAATATATAGGGATTCTTATTGTTAATTGTAGTTTGGTTTTTGTTCTGAATTAAAATGGAATGTAGTAGTAGCTACTAAATTTTAAAATGCTGCTAGTAAAATATGGGAAAATATGCTCCAGCATGTCCTGCACTATCAAACGAGTTACATGAGAAGGTGACCATTCTTTCCAAAGCAACTCTTTGACACTGCATGCTAAGGAGTAGTTCTCCATGGTTATTGTTATTAAAGTACTTGAAATATTAAAGTAAATAAATTTTTTTTATTGATTTTTATGGGGGTGCCTAGTAGTATGCCTTCGCGGCTCCATGGGTGCATGTGTGATGCTTTTGTTAGGGGGAAAAAAAAGGATTTGTATAAAACATATATGAGAAAAATATAGTTTATTAAGGAAATATGAGAAAAAAAATTTATATATCTAATTTTGTTAAGGAAATAAAAAAAAAATTATATATCGGTATTTGGTGGCTAGCAGTTTAAGGAAATAAATTTATATACTGGTGTCTAATGGCCAACAAATAAAGAAAATAAGAGAGATGACAGTTAGTGGAAAGAAATAAAAGTAAATAAATTTATTTACAAATGAATGATAATCATAGTGGAAGAAAATAAATTTATTTTTTGACGACAACTACCGATGATGGTGGCAGTTGGAAGAAAATAAAAGGAAATAAATTTATTTTTCACCGACAAGCGATTGCAGTGGCGGCGATTGAAAGTTGCTCCGGCGATGGTGTTGAGGTAGGAGATATTTGAGAAAATAAATTTCTATACTAGCCGCTAGTATAGAAAGTAAAAATTAATAATAATTTAACTAAATGCATATTTGTAAAAAATAAAAATGTGATAATTATTGATGAAAACACATGAATGGGCTACTTAATTAAACAAAAACTTTAAAATTGAATTTATTAAATTTTCCAAAACAAACCTAAAATTGATTTTTTTGCGAAATCACCCTTCATTTATCGTACACTTATTAACAACACTCTGAGGTATAAAAACTGATTCTAATTAAAAAATTTTAAGAGCATGTAGCTTTTAGTAAAATTAATTTGAAATCCATAATCAACTGAATGATTTTATAATTCTCAAGATAAAATGTAACTTGTTCATCCTTTTCACGGTTTATAAAATAAATATTTGAAAACTGTTTATAAAATAAAATCGCCACTTGGGAAACTTTCTAAAATGAGTAATGACTCCTGAATGAACTTCACCATCTTCATCTAAAGTTGTCCAAAATTCCTCTTGCCAGAGCATATCAATAAAACTGAAACATAGGACAATAACAATTAAGGCACTGCTAATGGTCCAATGGATGAACTACAAATTGCTACTATTAAATTTTTCTGCGTCAATTTATACGTTTGAAACTTATATCACTTCAAAAAGATATGGTAAAAAGACTAATTAAGATATCATCTAATTTAAAAAAAAAAAAATTGGAAAGTAAAGTTTGTATTGAAGTCTAATATGGCCCTCTCTAAAATGTGTGATAGAGGGTCACTCGCTATAACAATTCTGAGGGTCAAAAAGCAAAGAAAGTGATAGTGTTGTTGGTGACAAAAGAACATGGCATGGCAACAATTGCAATGCTCAAAATCAATTGGCCACATGTCATTCTCTAAGTCTTAACACAATTATGGAATCGTAATACGTAATTGCTCATCACCATTAACATCAACCTTACTATAGTGTTTTATTATTTGATCTTGACTTGTCAATTCTAGTTGTGCCACTTGTGTTCTTAAGTGGGTCCAACATAACTTATAACAACCTACACGTCAAAAATAAACAGGTAAGTGTAAAAAGTGTATCTCACGTCCAATAAGAATAAGGATAGATGAACTTATATCATGTCGTGACTGTTGAAAACGGGTTTAAATTACTTATTCCAGCTCTGAAAATATGGTCAGAGGCTATCCACCCATCATTATAAACATGCTCCAAATTATCCACATCATATGGTTTAGTTTAGTGTAATCCAACTCGAATCAACACTTTTCAACTCACAAAAGCAAATGAGAAAATCAACTGTACAAAACTTGGTTGAATTTTACCCTTTTTATTTGGAAATTTATAACATAGCACACAACTATTAAAATTAGAGGAATATCACATTTTTTGTGCTTTCACCTTATTGTGCTTTATTATTATTATTATTATTTAAAAAAATCAGAAAGTTGGAAACATAACATCAAGGAAAACATAGCATGAAATTGGAAAGAATTTATCAACCCCGATCGTCGCCAATCAAGACCAGTCGGCATTGCCAGTCACCATCCAAGGCGATAGAGACCTCCACCAGCTCTAAAGCTACAATAATTGGCACATATGGTTTATTAAGTTTTATCACCGTTGAAATTTTCAGATGACCAGCGGTGGCGGCTAGGGTTTCCATGTGAGGAAGAAGATGAAAATAAGCTGTCAATAAATTTTTATTAAAAATTATTAATTATTATTGATACTGATTATTACTAATTGTTACTAACTTATATTTACTTCTAGAGTAATATTGATTTATATTTACTAATATTGAATTATATTGATTGGTAATTTGATATATATTAATTGATATTGACTTTATATTGAGTTATATTGATTTTTATGTTGATTGATACTGAGTTATATTGAATGGTGTATTTCCTTATATTGAGTTATATCGGTTTAATTTTTTGGCAAAGGTTGTCAGAAACCACTCAGCTGTGATAGCGGCCATTTTTCTAGCCACTTAGTGAGGCTTGAAGGAATTCTAAATTATATTAACGGATATTAACAAATAGTTATTTAATTTTTTGCCAAAAGTCACTGAAAATCACTCAGATGCAATGGCAGTCATTTTTTCGACAACTTAATAAAGTTTGGAAGAATTCTAAATTATATTAATATATATTGACATATATTAACGGATTTTTATTTTTTAATTTCTGATTAATTAATTAAATTAAATATGTATTTAATAAAAAAGGGTAATTTTAAAATTTTTAAAAAATAAAATGCTACTTAACTAATATTTTAAAAAAAATTATTTTTTCAAAGGAAAAATAGGATTCCACTAATTGTACCTTTTAACTTATTCTCTAACTGGACAAAATTTCCAAAATAAATATAAAAAAAAAGAAATAATTTCATTTGGATCTTGCAAACTCCATTTAGAGCATCTTGAAGCATAGCTAAAATCCAAATGGTAACTTATAGAAAGGAAAAAAAAAATGAAGAACAGGACATGAAGCATAAGACCTACAAGATAATGATACGTGTACGTGTCAAAGAACAAGTTCTGCGTAGGTGTGTCAATATTATTGGCCATAATATTTATCAAAATGTGATGGCCCGTCCACTTGGCCTTTGCCTTTTCAAATTAGCAAATGAAAAAGACTATGAGAGTTTTTGAGAAATTGATATGCTTTTGAAAGGAGCCTTTGTACAGATTTCATGTCTTTTTCCTTGATGTTGAAAACACTTTGCTTTCTTCCATTGGATTCAAATTCAATTCAAATCAAGTTATCTATAGGAAAATGAAATTTCAGTCTTTACATTGAAACCGCCTTGAATCGAATTAAATTGGGAGAATTGTGATTTCTCCCGTTTAATTCAGGTTTAGAATAATTTTTTTTAATCACCGAATTGTCGATTCTTGAGTTGTAAACCGTGTTGGAACCGAACGACCAGCTAAAACAACTATACAAATTATTTATATACCGTGAACCGCCGTCTATAGAGCTATTATAGTTGGTTCGATTCAAATACATGCATTTGTTGAACCATATAAACCACGGTTCAATTCATGAACTATGAATAGGTTGAAATGTAAGTTCTCCACATTATACGAATAAAACAAATTTTGAAAAAATAGAACACTATTTTACCTACTATCTATATTATTTTTAAAATTTTCTTTGAGAAATTCTTTACGGTTACTATTGCTCTTTGAAGATTCTATTTATTTGCTTCTTTTTTTGTTCCATCAAAGAATTGGTTAAATTTCTGTTATTTGAAAATTAGAAATGTAATTTGGTCATAGAATATGATTTATTTATTTTTTACAGAAATTCTAAAAGTCCAAACAAGCAATCTAGAAAAGAATTTAAGTTTGAAGGAGAAAGGTAGGTAATTTGACAAATTAAGAATTGAAAATCCCCTCTCTATCTACACCTAATTAGATTAAGCCATCTATTGCCATTTTAGGACTTTTTTTAATGGCAGTTGACAGCTGGTAGTGGAATATTAATTACGAGCTCAGCTACTAGTTTCGAAGGAGACTTCGACACTTTCACCATTTTTCTTATTTTTTGAAAATTATCCCATAGATACAGTATTATGAGATTAAATATAGTTGGTCATATTTTTTATATTTTATTTTTGTATTATAAATTAGATAAGTCTGTAAATATAACGGTATATATTATTTTCTACCTTAATTGTCAAACAGAGCTAAAATCTAAAAATGGTAATTCACTATATTTGATCTCGGGACTTAGTACAGAAAATCCATCGAATAATTTTAAAAAGAAAAGTAGAAGTGTCGAAAGTCTCTCTTCAAAGTTTATAACCTTTCCGATTACTTAAACCATATTTATCTTTTTAATTTTTTACTTTTAATATTTTGGTTACAGTTGTAAATCACTCGAGCACGGAAGAATTTTTTAACTGATTTTAAATAAGTTTTTCAAATGTCAATTAAATTTATAATTCTTAAATGACATACTTCGTTGAGAATATCTATCTTAAAAATTATTAGTCAAATTTTATTATTAATCAGATTTAATAATATTAAAATAGTTTTATAATAAACCGTATTTACCTTATACGCTAAATTACTTAAATTAATTTTGTAAATTCATCTTTATTATCATGGGGCAATTAAGATATGACATGGCTGGTCATTTTATCTTTTATAAAAATAGTATGATGTACAAATCTCAAGTTCGATTCTTGTCAACTATACTGATAACATCAATTTAGTGCTCAGAAGAAAGCTACCCATGTTATGTAACTCATACTGTTACTTGATCAATTATTGACCTTCTATATATTGAAAAATAAAAAAAAACTTTATTATCATAGGCAATTCAAGTCCTTTATCTTTTATTGTAAAAAAAATGTGTCCTTTTATCTTTAGACAATATAAAATTACACACACCTTAATAATAACTCTGAATAATTTCCGAGTTCATTTACAACCTAATTTCAATTTCACTCGTAAAATATGTGTACATTTTTTTCTTTTTTTAAAAAAAATATCCAATCTATTAATAATCATATTTAAAAAAAAAAAAAAAACACTTCAACTTAGAAACAAGCCGAACCTAAAAAAAAAAAAAACAAATTGTTACAATGATAATAGAAATTTAGGTGTTCGACAAAACTAATTAGATGTTTGAGTAGCGTTTAGCTGTTTATAGTATATGTTTATAAAACGTTAAAAACTATATGAGTTAAATTTTGATAAAACGTTAATTAAACAGCTACGCCACAAAAAATAATATTTAATATTTTAACTAGTTAAAATGCTAAAAGATACTCTAAAAACTGTTGCCGAATACAACCTTAATTCTCAATCAAGCTCTTGCACAAAACATGCGTAAGAGAAAATAGATCTAAATTTCTGACAAAAAATGAAAATTTCTGGAAAAAAAAAAAGAGATAAATATTTGTTAAATACATGTAACATATCCAAATCCAGATTAAATAATTAATGGTTATCACATTAATGAAAAAACTTTATGTGCCAGGTAAGTTGGTGCCCGTAAATCATATTCACATTCAAGGGACTTTTTTTATTGTAACGTTCAAGGGATTAAAAGAGGATTAATATCCTTGAACTTAGGTTAGCTTTTGTGAAAATGAGTAGGCAAAAGTGTAAAGGCCTATAAGGTAGGGGTGTTCAAATGAAAATGGTAAAACGTAAAATTTCACGATTTAATAAATTTCACGATATTTTTAACGTTTAACGATTTAACCAATTGTTAAATCGTAAAAGAGTTCGTTTAATTCAGGAAATCGTGAAATTTCACGTTAGAAGAAAATTTTTTAACGATTTAACGTTTAAAAAAGTTACGAATTTTGGTTGATACCGTTAGCTTACTTTTATTCCTATTTCTTATTACTTTTATTCTTTATTATTATTATTGTTGTTGTTGTTGTTTTGTAAAATATTGTTGTTATGTCTACTTCTTAAGGTTAAATTCCGTTGTATTGTAATTGGCAAAATAATATATTTGTTGTATGTTTGGTTAAATGAAACTATTCAATTTCGTTAAAAATGTTAAATTTCGTTAAAACGTTAAATTGGAAGAGAAAAATTTTATTTGTTAAATTGGTTAATTGGGAAATTCGTAAGAATTATTTAATTCGTTAAATCGTCCGGATAAAAATTTTTATTTTTTTTTTATTTGATGAAAACTTTTGAAAATTTTTTCACGTTTTAACGAATGAACACCCCTACTATAAGGGCACAAAAGGGTAAATAATTCAATTTTTCTTTTTTTTTTTCCAAAAAGAAATAATAGATATTCATGAATGCAATTATCAATGGATAGACGGTAAAAACATGTGGTTTCTCATTAGGAATATACCTACTAGATTCTTTTTACTAATGGATCCAACTCCATGACCAATTCTCATTAAAAAGTATTAAAGGGAAATATAAATAAATAGTATATTTTTGAAGTTTATTTTAATAAATAGTATAAACTTTAAAAATGTAATAAATAGAGAAAGTATTAAATGTGATTAAGTTTGACAAGTGTTAGATGAAAGCTTTATATATGGAGTCTAAAGCGGTGAGGTTTGAAAACTTCGCGTCCAATAAAACTTAAAGGGTTTTGAGAATTTCGGAGCCCAAGAGACCCATGGATTCTCGGGGTCCAACAGCTTAGCCTAGAGGGGAGGTGGAGATCAAGAGGGTGACCTCCTTCCTAGCTTAGGTAAGAGTGACATCTCCCTAGCCTAACTATAAGAATGACCTCTCCCCTGGCCTAGATAGAGGTGACCTCTCCTTAGTCCCAAAGAGAGTGTCTTAATTATCCTTAGTGTGGGCGACTACACCATCTGGAGGACCCTAGATAAAGAGGAGGCTTACAAATATCATATTTTTTTGTTTTTTCACTTTCTACCCTTTTTATTTTTTATTTTATTTTTTAAATAAAAAATAAAATTAAAAATTATTACGTATTCCGGCGACTGGCTAGTGGTGGTTCAGCAACCAACGTCGACGATATCCGGCAACAATTCAGGCCAAATTCCAATCATTGGCGAAATTTCAGTGGCTGGCCCGCAGTGGTCCAACGGAAGGTCAGTTAGAGAAAGGTGTAGGTCTGGTAGTAGTCAGGCAAGTTTTGATGGCGGTCAAATAGTTGATCAAAGAAATTAATATTTTTTGAAATTATTTTTTCTGAAATGATGGTACATTTGAAATTTAAATTTATATTTTTGGAACTATGCTATTTACTACATTTTAAAGATTTAGTGCTATTTAGTACCTATTAGTTTCATATTTGCTTTCAAGCCTCAATATTCAATATTTAAAATGAGAACAATAATTCTCAATGACACGCTTAATTAAAAAAAAAATGAAATTGGATGAATTTGGATAAAACGAGTAAAGGTGATAATGTTTTAACCGAAAAAGTCCAAAATGACTAAATTTCAAATCCATGCCGAATTGAAAGTCCAAATTGAGCATTTTTCTCTTACACTACCTCCGTTTTTATGATATGTTTACATTTCCGTTTTTGGGTGTTTTTTTGAGTTGTTTACATTTCTATTTATAGTAAGTTTTGTAATTGTTTATTATTATTTTTTTATTGGTATTGGTGAAAAATTAAGTTTTTAAAAGGTTATTAATTGTTAATTATTATTTCTGTATTAGTATTGGTAAAAAGTGAGTTTGCATTGATAGTAGTGAAATATTGAATGTAAGGATATGAGAAAAACGGAAATAGTATAATCTTGTTCGAACCCAAGGGGTTGGCCTAGTGGTGAGGTAAGTCACCAAAGACCAAAAGGTTCTGGGTTCAAACCTTAGGGGTAACTAAAGGGGAAAAAAAAAAGAAGAAAGTATAATCTTGTTCGAAGGTGCAAAAAAACAAAGTAATAACTCCTAATATGCGATGGAAGGTGGTCTCCTACGCTTTGTACCTGAAATTGTAGTAACATACATATCTATAAATCATACGGGTTGTCAGATTTACTAACTTCTCAATAGAACAAAACGACAATACTGAAAACTCCGTGTATGTCTACTGCCATCGATGCAATAGAGAATTTGATTAAATACTTACCTAATTAAGAGGTTTATAATTATTAGATTTGAGAGAAAGAAAGAAAAAAAAATTATGAGAAACAAACTTAGTGGATTGTATTAGTTGACAAGACTAGTCCAACTCAAGCCCGACCTGTAATTAAAATTCATTCAAACTTTAAACTTTAAAATTTAAAATTTAAAAAATGATTATAAACTATAATAAATTGATTATAAGCGATAATAAACTGATTATATGGTTATATGATTATATAGTTTTTTTTCTCTTTTTTTTTTTTTTAATTTGGGGCCCTCTAAATCTTGGGCCTTGTGCAATAGAGCTGTTTGCACCGGTTAAAAGTCGGCTATGTTCCAACTTAACTAAAAAGTCACAGATTCGATTCTTGAAAATGTAGCGCCTTGAGGATTGGAGGCACCGACCTTAATGTTTATGTTATGACTTGAATTGGATTAGTTTGGAGGGTTTTAAATGACGTTAAAAGCAGTCATGCCTTAAAACACCGGATGATTAATAATAATAATAAAAACTTAAACAAAATTATTACTATTCACTCCACTTAAGATTTGGTTCCTTTCACGCGATTATTTACGAATTCACATGTTTACTTAATGATTTTGTGGAGGCAAGATAACCCATGTTCGACCCTTTAAATGCAACGAAAGCCCTCCTTTTCTTGTGTGTGTAAAATATCAATGCCAAAAAAAAAAGAAAAATTTTGTGGACACTTCTCTTGTCGGTTTATAATCCTTAATTAATTCTAATTCGTTTTAGATTAAGACAAAATCTTACTATAAATACTTAGCACTATCCACAAACAAAATGGCCCCTCACAAATCTATTTGAAATCTTGATTATGGATTTTTATTGGATAAATGACTTTTCATGTCGGCTGCCATTAATATAAAATTTGCAGATAACCTAAATTAAATTCTACTTAATCCAATTTTAATTAATCAATCACACGAGGTTGAAAATTTTTATTTGTTGGACTATGAAAATGCAGTTGGTTATCAACCCTAGACCTTAATCAACACATTTACACTTCTAGATTTTCTATTTCTCTAGAGTGTCCCAATTACATCTGCAGAAGTAAACCGTATGAAATAAATCGTGAGTTGAATCTCAGCAATACAAAATTTTTTTAGACAATGTTTTTATGAACAATTCAATATGAACAAAAATTTAGTCATGCTGGCACTTTGAGCCAACGCAAAAGTGTATAGGTAAAATATTACTATTTTGCCTAGTATTATAAATTCATTGGTGTCCTGCCCACTTTTATTATTGGTAAAAATGACTTATTATAAAACTAAATCACTCTTGAACTAGTTTAAAATGATCTAAAAAAGAAAAATTAGGTGTGATTCAGTTGATTTTCTGACCTTTGTAAAAAATGGAAGTCATCATGAGTTCAACCCTTTTAAATCATAGTTATCCCTAATTATGCAACATATGAGAAGGATCATCCTTATAATGTGATTTATATTATTGTAAATTAAAAGTTTTATATTTTTGGATAATCTATGGGGATGAAGCAAATAACTTTTAGCTTAAATAGTTAGAGTAACCAATATCTTTAACTTGAGATTGAGAATTCAAATCTTTAACTTTAAAAAAACACCTTAATTTGAGGTTTAAAAAAAAATTACCAATGTATAAATAAGAACTATTTGGCATGAGCTTAAATTATTGGTTAGGTATAAAAGGGTTAGGGATTAGAACATATAATAATTAATTAAGTTGTACAGGGATTGATTAGTTATTGAAATTATGCTATTAATTACAATTAGTAAGTAATTACTATTATTTTAGTAATATGAATAGAAAGAACATATGGAGTGAAATACAAATTGTCATGTTGCTAGGATGCATGACAATGACAGTGATAAGTGAATAGACAAAAACAAAATGTCATATCATATATAATAAACACAGCAAGAAAATATTAATATATACACCCCCTCCCCCTCAAAATTAAATTCTACAAACGCGTTATAAATAGTAAAACATAATCAAGAATTTAACCGCTCATCTGTCATTATTAGGACCATATATGCACTCATCGGACTATGCATTGGCGGGTCTCAATTTTAAGTGTTTCCCCCAACGAGTTCTTAAATTTGGATTAATTTAATTAATTTCATGCGTTGGTCCTCAT
Organism: Croton laevigatus; assembly: GCA_949640765.1. NCBI lineage: Eukaryota > Viridiplantae > Streptophyta > Magnoliopsida > Malpighiales > Euphorbiaceae > Croton > Croton laevigatus. The sequence goes on from CATIWJ010103346.1 coordinate 17,972, forward strand.
CTGCTATACTTAATCCTAATCACTAGATGTATTAAATAAAATTATATTAGATCAAAATTATATATGGTTTAAAATGAAATTATGATTTGGTTTGACTTGAAAACTTCAAATACTGCTTCTATCATTTTGGTTTATAGATTGAAAATCATAAATTTTAAAAATAAAATTAATTCAAGCTATAAATGTAAAGAATTATATTTGAATTTTTATTCAAATTATAAAAATTCAATTCACTTAGAATATCTAATGGCTAAGCAAATTGGCAAAAAAAAAAAAAATATATATATATATATATATATATATATATATATATATCAAAATCCTACAAATTGATAATTAGGTGCAAGTTTATGGACTAAATTGAATCTTATCCATCGTTTTAATTAAGTTTAATTAGTGAATATAATATTTTTTCAAAGGAATGAGATATTTCATTCATAAAAAAGATACAAATTGAAATATAAATTCAGTATATTACATGGATATAAAATATTTTGAATTTGCTCCATTCGGAAACAATTCGGTCCACCGTTCAGCTTTTTAATCTTTTACGGTGGCAATCAATTATCAATAATGCACACTTGAGTCTTTTGACGAATATTATGATGCAAGTTTTCATTTCATACTCAAAAAACAAATTTATATCACGAATTGTAGTCATTCCTACTAATTAAAATAACTCAAATAACATATCACAAATAAAGTAATCTAATATATAAATAACTAAATTTCAATAAAGAAGAATAAAAATCTCTATTAAAAAAGAACTAAAATCTTTAAATGATGAGAGACTTAATCTAAAATTTCGTCTAAAAGAACACTAATTTATATTTTCATTGATAAAAACTGAATAAAATAAGAGGAAAAAGAAAAAGGTACTTAAGTCCAATTAATTAACATAATACTGAAATGTTAAAAAATATTTAAGGATTATTTTAATATCTTATATTGATTCGTTGATAAACATGTTTGTGGATGAAATTGGTGCCGTTAAAGAGACTCCTCAATTCATTCTTTGGGTTGTTGAAAAAAAAAAAATGATTTGAGGATGAAATTAATGTAGAATAATAAAATATAGGATTAAATATTTGTTTAAGTTGCATTATTGATATTGAGGAAAAAGGGATCTTGATTAGCTAAAAGTGGAAAGTTTTGTTTATTTTAATTAACCAATTATCGGCCGCCAAAGCCAGTGAGAATGCGTTACATATATTAAATAAAATCTTATCAATTATTTAATTTAACACTAAAAAAAATATACTAAACAAGACGAGCAACGTAGTAGTTGCGTCACTATAAATATTATAATTTTAATTATTTAAGTTAGCCTATTAAATTTTATTTTTGAATCTGACTAATATGAGTCCCTAATTCATCACATTATGATTATGTGTACTAAATTGGTCCACTAATCAAACTACGTTAGTCTTATTTCATTTTTTTTTTTTTTATCACATTCAGACTACATTATTATTTTTTATCGCATTATTATGAGTTGACTACTTATTAATTATCTTAAAAAGGAGAGCCAAAAATAGTTTTTTAGAAACTCTCTATCCACCATTACCGCCATTCTTTTTTTAAAAAATTTTCTATTTTTTTAATTTAAATTTTCACATCGTTTAATGTTTATAACTTCATTATTTAATTGTAATTAATGAAACCCTTTAAACAAATTTTAATTAATGAATCTCTATAATATTTTTTATTGAGCTGAAATTAGTAGCAAGTTGTAAATATTATTATTAAAAATAAAATTTGTACTGAATGTATAAAATGTAAATTTTTATTGATAAGTTTTAGGAATAAAATTAATTTATAAAATAAATGAATTATATGTTTTTTTTTTAATGTAGGGTTGAATTTTATTATTAACAATTATATTATGTCACTAATAACTTTTAAGTTGTTTAGAATTTAAATAAAATTATAAAATAATATTTTATGCTTAATTGATAAGGATTATTTCAGTACGTAATGGTATCATACATTCATAAATTAAAGTTCAAGTGGATTTGAATGGTCTTCCAAATAAAAGAATTATGTGTGTGCATGCTTTATTTTTTTTTTGGCAATATATTGATAAATAATAAAAATAAACTACATCATAATAAGAAATGCATATGTGAAAAAATTGAATACTTTGTTAAAGATGATATTCGTTGAGAAAAACAGTCCTTTAGATTAGACAGCATTTGAAACTTTATGCATTAATGTCCTTTTAAAAACTGATTACATATGACATTCACAGAAAGTATTGAATAAAAAACTTTAATAACTGGTAATACTATTAGGCTCTATTGATATAAAAATATCAATCAAACTTGAAAATATGTGACCTCCATAAAAGAGAATCACCAATCCACTTCGTATTTCTAATTGCCAACAAAAAGAAATTGCACACAAACACATAAAAAATAACATAAAATAAGAAACTAACAACGGGGTACAAACCATATTAAAAATCAACAAAACATATTTGAGAGATAAAATAATCAAAATCTATTAAGAAAATAGATTTGAGAGACAAAATATGAAATTTAATCCAAATAAGTAGAAATTTGAAATTTATTTTAGGAAAATATTAAACTAAATGAAGATGTAAAATAATAAAAGAATAATGAAGAATCCACCCCTGATAAAAAGAAGGTCGGCGGAGGCTCATACGATCAAGTATGGTGAAAACTCTATGAAAAAAAAGATGTATTGTTTAGTAACATATAAATTGGTTGATGAATTTTTGAGATTTGGTGAATTTTCTTCTGCTTTTGTTTTCTTTATTTTGTTTAGTCTTCTGTTCTATTCCAAATTTGATTTTTAAATTATATATGTCTTACAAATTTTATTTAAATTTTTATATACTTTTATGTGCTTAACAATATATTTAGACATTAAATATTAATATTTGCATTTTCATGTTTGAAATTTGCAATAATGAATATGATTTGACATAGTTTTGAATTATGTGAGATTTTTTTTTAGTTTAAATCCGTTTTAATAAATTTTTGTAGTCGTTACTTTAATTCATATAATAGACAGTTGCATCATGCAATGATAATAATAATAAAAAAAAAATTAGATAGGTAAAACTTGATTATTTTTTAAGTTATGAAATGCATATGTTAGGCTTTCATGGCAAGCATCAATTATATTTCTTGAAAATGCAAATTAAGAATGTCATACTTTTTAATAGCTAAAACACAGATAAATAATTTTTATACTAAATTATCTATATATAACATATAACAGAATAACCAGACTTATAAATAAGGGAAAAAAAATTAAAGAAACCTGATTCCTTGTTGGCCAGACTATACAAAGGCAGGTATTTCCCTGATTCTAACTTGCTTTCTGCTATAGTTACTAGCAATATGTAAGGGGGATGGAGGAGTATTTTGTGGGGAAGATCATTACTTAATGGGAATTTACGATGAAAAAATAGAAATGACAGATATGTATTATGCTTTTAGTGATCCATGGATTCCGAATAGCAACGCTCGAATAGCAGAATTTATTCCAAGTAAAGATCGAGGAGTCTTTTGGGTGGACCAATTAATTGATGGCGAACGAGGAGAATGGAAAAGAGCAGATGTTATGCGAAATTTCAGTGCTTCTAATGCACAATCAATTCTTGGTCTGCCTCTAGCAAATAGGGAAGCCTCGGATGAATTAATTGGGAATCACTCAAAGGATATGAATTATTCTATTAAATCTGGGTATAAAATAGCAATCAAACTATTAGAAGAGAGTGAGATCAATCGAGCTAACCTCGCCTTCCCTTGGCAGCGTATATGGAAGCTAAAGACTCTAAGGAAAATACAGGTTTTTATAGGAAGGTTAATAAGTCGAGGCCTTCATGTTGGTGCTAATTTAATAAGAAGAATTCATGGTAGCTCAGCTGAATGCATATTCTGCGGCCAAGTTGAAAATGAAGAACATCTTTTCTTTAGATGTGATTTTGCTAAAACAATTTGGTTTGCTTATCCTTTGAGTATTCGGTTGGACAGGATCAAAGGTGACAATGTTGCTAGTATTCTTAATGAAATCATGAAGACGGTTAGTGGGGATGGGAAACATTGGAAGAATGAAGTCTTGGCAGCCTTTATTCTATGGGCAATTTGAAAGCATAGGAACGCAGTTATTTTTTATAATAGGAAACGTAATTGGCAGGAGGTCATTAATAATGCTTTGAATTATTGGCAAGAGTTTACGGAAGTGTTGCTGGTTTGTCCTTTTGATGGTTCAAGTGATCATGCGCAAGTTCAATCTTGGTCTCCCCCATGCGAAGGAAGGTTGAAGATCAATATTGATGCAGCAGTGGATATGAACCGAAAATTGGGTGCTATAAGTGCAGTGGCACGTGATTGTTCGGGTAAGGTTGTTCATTGTTGTGTTAAGCAGTTTGCTTTCCTACAAGATCTTTTGACTTTAGAAGCACTTGAAATACGTTAAGCTGTTGAATTGGTTAAGGAGAAAGAATGGACAAATTATATTATCGAATCAGATGCTTAAATGGTTGTGAAAGCTATTTTGGGGCAAGTCAATCTACATCATTAGGTCATAGACATTATTTTAGATGTTAAGAAGCTGCTTAGTTCTTATAATACTATTAATTGTGTTTTTATTCTGAAAATTTGTAATTGTTTAGCACATAAACTAGCTAGAAAGACTTTAGATATAAATTTTGCATGTAATCATTATGCATAAGCAGAATTTTTACTTGGTGATAATTAATATTACTATGTTTAAAAAAAAAGAAAAAAAAATTAAAGTCGACATTATGTTTATACTTAAACTTAATCTAAAATAAGGCAAAATGAAGAATCTTGGCCATTTGAATACTTTAAAAAAATCATTTTTTTAAAGTTATTATTCAAATAACAGAATTTTGAAAGGAATAACATAAATTGTTTAATTCAAACAATGATTAAGAATTAACAAAAATAAAATTCTTTTAACACAGAAAATTGAAAAATCTGCTAATTTGTTAAAAAAAATAAATAAATAAATGGAAAGGATCCTATAGAAAGCAGACAAGTTTTGATTTTACAGATTATATAAATTTTGCTCCCTAAGTCACTAACAGCCATGTAATAAAAAAGATTTAAAAAATAGTGGGTGGAGTGACACGTGATTTGATCTCAGCATGACACGTAGTAGGGACAATGACTTTATGCGCCAACGCATAACCTGCCTTAGCCCAAAAGTAAAGCCAAAACCAAATCGGATTCCTAGCTACCGAATCTGGCCCTCCTCCTTTTTATTTTATTTTATTTTATTTTACATTTCTTTATATCTCCCACGCGCTTTCCAAATGTTTGTGCTTTAGTTTGCTTTCTTTTTTCTAAAGGGCAAAAAAAAAAAAAAAAACCGGTTTAGAAAATAAAGTAAAATTTTAATAAGGGAGATTCACGATTAGTTCCCTGAGTTTGTGTTAATTAACAAAAGAAGTACATATGCTTTGCAAACCAATAAATATGTTCCTAAAGTTTCCCTCCGTTAAAGCAATTCGGTCCTTCTGTCAAAAGTTATTAGTCTTCCATTCATTTGCTGGTAAAAGTCAACAAATTTGACCTTCATTTTTCGATAATACAGAACTGCCTTTGGAAAAGAAATAAAAAACAAGAGAAAAAAAAAAATGGAAAACAATGATATCATCTTACTTTCAAAATCTAAAAATCACCCACCAGTCACCACCACCACCACCCAATGCCCTTCCACAAGCTCACCAATCCTATTCTTTTTCCTTCTTCTTTGTTTTCTTATCTCTTTTTCTTCTCCTTCCTTCGATGCCAACACCACTGCACACCACCACCACCATCTCGGCTTCTCACTAGTGTCCTCCTTCACCTACTTCTTCCATTTTTGATTGAAGAGAGAAATCAGTAAGAAATTGGTGAGAGAATCAAAATTTTTAGAGCACCATCTCCTTAGTATGGAATTCAACTGACAAACCACCACCACCGTTCAACTCTTCTTGACGACAAGAGTCTTTTGTCACCAACCTCTAGGGTCGAAGAAGAAGTTATTGACGGATCGGATTCACAGGTTTGTGGGTACCGAAATCTTCTGACCTTTTTTTAAGGTCTCTGGTGGTCGGACTGCTATGAGTTGGGTATATTTTAACTCCTCCTGTCTTTCTATTTCTTCTAATGTCGAGTTTGTGAATTTTGGTTGAGTTTTCTAATTTTGACTTTTTCAACAAGAATTCCAAACAATCTTTGAATTTTTCCGTCGATTCCATTTAATCTCGATTGTAAATTATTGCGGTGTATTGTGAGAATTGGTTGAAGGGAGGAATGGAGTTTGAGTTTAGGTGGTCAGGTGGTTATCTATGTTCTGTTGTTGGAGAACATATTTGAAGGAGAAGAAGAGAAGTCGAAGAGGAGCAAAGTTTTCAATATTTTTTTCTTTTCTCTTGTTTTCTATTTTTTTTTTTTTTTTTTTCATTTTCTGTTTTCAAGAGCAGTTCTATACTATTGAAAAATGAAAGTCCAAGATGTTGACTTTTACTAGTAAATGGACGGAAGACTGATGATTTTTTGACAGAAATACTAGATCGTTTAATAGAGGAAAACATTAGGGGCCTTTTTGTTGGTTTGCAAAACCGCAGAGGCATTTTGTAATTTAACACAAACCTCAGGGACATAATCTTAAATCTCCCTTTTAATAATATATGTGGAAATGGCTATTAAAATTTTGATGTAATTTTTTAAGATTTCTGATTTGATGGGAGGTAAATTTGTTAAACTCTTACTAGTTTAGGATCTAATTTTAAAATTTTACAGTTTTACAATCATTAATATATTATGATTATTAAGATCTTTCAATACAAAAGTCTGATTGAATTAGCTATATATTTAATTTTGATAAAATTTATTAAAATATTGAAATTAGTAGAAATATTTAATTATAATCAACTTTATTAATATTTAAAATAATAAAAGTTTATTATTTTTAAAATGCTTTATATCCAATTTTTTACTATAAGTTGAAGTTTGAGCAATATTCAATGAAAAGCTACAGTAATTGGTTTCCCAAAAAAAGCGAGTAGATCCCATACCCAAGACTAGTCAGCTTGTCGTATTCCTATGCTCCAATCCAGGAACCAAACCAAAAATTATAAACTGACAGAAAAAACGAATCGAATTTTGAGGAACCAAAAATCGAACCGATGATAGTATAACCGAACATCAACCAAATTGAAAAATTCGGTTCGGCTTCAGTTCAGTTTTGCCAAAAACAGAAAATCACAATACACAACATTATCAATCCAAATTTCTATAAAAACCAAAATTCATCACATTTTCAATCTAACAATCTGTAAAATTAAAGAAAGAAGGAAAAAGGGAAGAACTTTGTATCTAAGTTGCCACCTTTTTCACAAGCATCTAAAAAATAGTTCATCAAAAGCAAAAAAATTAAAAATTGAAAAAAAAATTTAAGTCTAAACAAAACAAGAACAACAACTGATTTATCAATTCTTCATTTTGGGAAAAAGAAAGGTATATAAAGCATACATAAAAAACAAAAACATCAAAACTCAACCGATTCATCAATTATTCATTTAAAAAAAAAAATAAAGCATACATTTGAGATATGTGCAAATCATTAAAAAGCCATAGACACATACCTGCTGGAGAAGAAGCAGCAACGCAACTCCGGCGGCGGCGGCGGTGATCGTGATCGAAGGCAAACGGAATAGAGAGCAGAACCGAACCAATCGCGCAATCCTTTCCAAGATCTAAGTTTCTTCTTCAATCGGCGACCCAAATGGAGTGGCTGACGATTGATGGATGTGGAGGCCGAAGGAAGGGAAGCCGGCTGGTGGTGGAGGCGAAGAGGCAGAGTCGGCGATTGATGGATGGAGGCCGAAGGAAGGGAATGTAACACCCCTTAACCCGACTATTATTAGCCGAGTTAAGTGTGCCACAATAAATAATACATGGTATACAGAACATTATTTATATTTGGCTAAAATAAAATTTATAACTAATTACAATGTTGAATAAAAATTTCATTTCCTTGATCCGTTGGTCTCCTAGCCTTCCGGCTTCGCTTTACAGTATATGCCAGTCTAGTGTTTTTGGTGGGCTGATCTCTTCTCGACTAATCTGAATTTCTTGGTGTCTTTCCGTTACCTACAAGTTTAGCTTACACTAAACTTGCTAAGCTACTAGCTTAGTGGGTACTTTACTTTTGTTTGCATAAATTCACATATTTTATCATATTGCATATATATTGCAAACGACAGTAGCACAACATAACATATTTCACATAATTCATATCACATGTATTTTAATTCAACATAAATTCTCCTTCCTTTTTATGTCTTCCATGTGTCCCCCTT